>CAFUXE010000685.1:328438-346242 GCA_903364295.1 Serranus cabrilla
GCTGAAGTGGACTGTGTGTGTACACACTGAACTCTAAATGAACTGCTGGGGATAAAATATTAAAGGTGCAGATGGAGCTGTCCGGATGATAAGAACTGCTCCCGACGTGTCATGATCCAAGAGGCCCTGTGTTGAAGCTATCTCAAGCATACTAATGGCTCCCCCCACCACTCATTACTTCCATGTTCTCCTTTCATGGAGCTAATACCCCCTGTGCCCAGAGACAGGGCAACCTCTGCCAAAGAACAGGGATCTAAATGCCACCACCAGCTTTGTTTTCAGTCAGTATTTAGGGCCTGTTTCAGCCAGGAGCAAAAATAAAAAAACACAGGAGAAGCAAGAAAAAGGGGAGAGGAAACAAAAGGATGAGAAAAAGGCATGACCACCCTAGGTTAAAACCAATGTTATTTGGCACAAACATGGCTGGGCTGGTCGGTGGGGATCCAGACAGGAGCCAAAGCAGCACTGTTTTCTCTCCTTTTCTCTTGCTCGTGTGCCTTTTTCTCCTCCTCTCCCTCTGCCTCATTGACAAGGACAAAGCCAATTTGTAGAGAAACCAGGGTCACGGATGGTGTAGACAAACCTTGCTCCTGCATGCTCCCCTGAGATGCCCCTTTCCACAGTACTTTGTCTTTTTGAGTCAATTGTTGCACCGAATCAGAGGAGCTGTGTGCGATGCCTGAGCCAGTGCTGCACAAACCTCATTCCTGTCACACATTAGCTCTGCTACAATACATTAGCTCCTCACAGGGTCATGATTCTATCTCTCCGGTCATCACCACCGGGATCCTGATCATCATTTCCACTGCAGACGCATTTTTCATGCAAATCATTATGGAAGCAACACGCGATTGGAAAACAATGAGGGCCCAATTTAGGAGAAGGAAACATATTCCTGTGTGGCTGACAGAGCATTTGCTGAGGCAGGGAGAAATGTATGTTTGTTTTAATACAATGTTAGCTTTCCCTCAATTATAAGCTCACACATTCAAAGCGGGAGCGGAGAGGAAAAGAGAAAATCAATGAAAACAACAAGGAAACAGCATTTCACCATTAACTCAAAGCTGCACCCTCCTTCCTCCGGTCTGTGCGCTTCCTCCTCCATTTTTAAATGCTACATCAAGTGGCAATGTCCCTTTTTGAGAAAACTGTGAAATGCAGTCCAGTGAGAAGATTCGTCTTTTATGTATTCTGTTACCACACAGACAAAGACTTGTATTATATGTTTACTTTAAAGGCTGCTAGCCGTCTGGTGGTGTGCAGAGACTTGCTGGAATTTGACATGGGTGCCCCCTCTCTCCACTATATTTTCAGTGTCAGTTTGATGTTCAACAGAGGTCACTGCATCTGTAGATACAGTACTAACCATTATGCTGGATAATGAACACAGTGCTGAACAAATACCACCCGTCCTCCCCGCGCAGCAGCAAGACAAGTTTGCAGAGCTTCCTCATCTCTCGGTGTGCATGAGGGCAAAGCAATACCTGGTGCGGTGGGCTGAAAGGATATATATCTGAGGAGTACCACCTGCTATTTCATTTTTTGTGCAGGGAGGGAAGACTCCCTAAGGTCTCATTCTTCTGAGCCTCTCTGATGGAGCGGGAGATAATAATGTCATGACCAGTAAATAATTGCATGGCTCAATGGGACAGATGTCATTATGATGCTATATGTCCTTCACCCCTGACGGTCCTTGACCAAACAGAGAGGTGCCTTTGCTTTTTTTCTGCTCCCAAACACTGTCATGTGCTATTTACTGTAGGCAGACAAACACACGAGGAGGCTGATGCAGAGGAGGAAAAGAAGAGCTATTAAATATAACCGCACCGTCTTACAGTATGTGCTGTAAAAGTCACACCTCCAGGCTGTTTTTAATCTTTTTTTGTTCCTTTATCATGAAAAGTGTAACTGGAAGGGCATTAGGTGCTGCCTTTAATGCGAGACTTTGTGGGAATTGTGTGAAAGTGAGGTTAAAGTACACTAACAAATCCTGATCCTTGTCAGGTGGTAAGAGGCAGAGTCGGATGCCTGGAAATCTGTCTTTGGCGCAAAATTAACCTGTCATCACTGAGGAGGCTGCGGAGCAAAAAATCCTGCTGACTTTCCCTTCAGTTCAACAATCTCACTTCCTTTATCTCTCTCCTTCATCGCTTTCATCTCAGCCCCTTCCTCACTCTGTCAGATGCAGTATTCAAAGAAAAATAAAACAGCTTACCATGATGATAAAGGTGACAGGTCCTATAAAACTCCATATGAAATGATTGTCCACACTTAGCCAGCACCTGTGACAAAGACACACACGCTTCAGCTTGGGACAGAACACACCACAACAAGAACATCAGCTCCTTTGGTCAAATATTAACCCTCTGAACCTCATAAACTGCCAGTGGCTTTGACAGACGTGTAAAATGTATTTTTCAGAAAAATTACACCAGTTATTATAATCAGAAACATTAAAAACAGAAATTATCTCTAGATTTTCACATTTCTGATGGTCCTTGAATAAATCATGTGCAAAGAACGCTTCAGTCGGTAATTAAAAGAAAATAAATTCTGAACCTAAATCAGTGGTATTTAATCAAAATCACTTTATTCTCCAATTCTGGCTTAAATAAACCATTGGCTCGAACCAGATTGTGTGAAAAACATTTAATTCTGCGCTCTGCAGTGCAACTGGGAAGACACGATGATAAACTAAATTCAACTTTTCTTTTTTATCTTTTATGGCAATAGAACTGTGTTATACTGCGCAAAAGACATTTTTGAGTTCCCCTTAATTCTAGCCATGATTAAGCTGTTTCCACTGAGGTGCAGGACTTATTTATACCTTTATACTGCAGAGAAAAAATTAAGCTACTGTGAATTAAATGTGACAGGAGCAAAAAAAAAAAAAAAACCCTCAAATTGCTTGGGGTTCAGGGGTTAATGGAAAGAAATTCATTTTTGGTTACTTGGGCTGATGACATTGAGTGTCTCATTTTTAGTCAATATTTAACTTGGAGCGCTTTCAAACGCTCCTTTCACAGGTTGAACATTAAAACAGTCGTACAAAACAGAGGGAAGACCCCGAGCAGCCCCTCCTGATCGCTGGGTCTTAGCTGAGATCTGGCCATTAATCTACGTAAAAGGCTTTTTCGGCACAGTGCTCTTCTCTTTAAGAGAGCATTTACAAACAAGAGGTCACAGGAGGGTCTTTAAGCAGAAAGGCATTAATGTAGCTGCGGCCCCCCTGAAACCACAGTGTTGAGTCTGTCAGCCACTTTCAAATGACATAAAAAATTGAACAGCTGCCCATCCCTGGCAAAAGGAGCTCAAATGTTTTGGTGTAGTCTCCAGGGATCCACATAAAGCCCTGGCAGAAATGATGAGTAGATTTCTTTTCAAAAGCTGCCATATACAGTCACAGCAGGTAAGCCCACACAGTGCAGCATCCAGCGTGTCTGCTCTACATTTCCAAGGATTTGTTCGGAAAGCTCCACTTACGCTTTCTCCGTCCCGTAGCTCCTGTAGTCGATGGCTGCGGAGACGCCGACCACGATGGCAGGGAAGAGGTAACCGGATACGTAGTAGTACTTTTTCCGTGAATACTCGCTCTCAAAGACCTCCACGAGCATCAGGTACAGCTGGACCCCTTCAAGACACATCCAGGAGAAGGAAGCCAGGAAGAAGAAGTGCAGGATCCCCGCGATGATGGCACATCCAATCTGCATCACAACAACAAGCGCTTTAGACAATCCAGGAAATATTCAAGGAAAAACAAGAATAAACACAGTTTCCATGTAATGGGAAGATTTTTTAGATTAACTTGTCGTACAAAAATGATTTAAACATGACAAGAGCACTTTCTTTATTGAAAATTGTATATCATATACCCTATCTTTTATTAAAACCCAGTGAAAAGACAGCGCTGCTGCCTCGCCCATTCAGCCAAAATTGATGAAAAAAGTAATGAATATTCATTCACCACATGGGCTCTGACTATGCACAGGTTTAGCTTTCCATCATCATGGCAGAAATTTAAATACCATTTGTAATGTAAGGCTTGAGTTAGAACATTTAATCACACAGCTCAGCATTTGAAGCTTTGATTCCCAGCTGTGTGCCGAAAAACGTTTCTGAGCTTCTGGAGGAAATGTAGGTGAAAAAAAAGAGATAAAAATGGTATGGATGTAGGCTCAGCCATGGCAACGGTAGCTTTAAGTGAAAGAGGAAAAAAGACCTGTCAAGCGGAAGACATGGCCCCTTAGTAATCTATATTAATGGTGCTGCCCCACTCATGTCATGTCGGGGACAAGCAGAGAAGGTTAGAAACAAACAATGCTTAACGTCTCATCCATTTCACTCTGAAAGGGTCTTTTGTTTTGTTTTGGGGGTGAAAGGAGATAAAGTGAGAGAGAGAATGAATCAAAACCAAATCAATAGGGTGAAATCGTTCCAGCTTACCCTGGGTTCCGTCATATCGATACCAATTAGGAATATTAACTCTGCGATGAAGAGATTGATGCACAGGTTCTTGTGGATGGTGTTGCGATCGCTCTGCAGGCCCCGGAAGAAGCAGAAGGTGAAGATGCTGATGGTGAGGCAGACGAGGGACACCACGATCCCGACTCGAGTGATGACAGACAGAATGAGATCAGGCGGTCCTCGGATCTGGAAGAAATAACAGACAAACGGCAAATTAGAAGCAAACATGATTTTCTTTCAGCTCTGTGAGGAATGATTTTATTTCTAAAATCTAATTCTGACCGAATTAGGAGCACTAAACATCTTTCACATATTACGTTAAGTGAGTGATTAAGGACAACTGAAGAAAGTAACATTGGCCAAAAATAAGAACTAATTTATGTTACCGTAAAATGATCATTTGTGCTTGAAAAAGAGAAAAAAAGTCACATAAGTGCTCCCTGTCTGATAAATCTACCACAGAAACTGAAAGTAAATGTTGAGTTGATTTATTCTTGTATTAAATATCTGCATTTTTGCTTACATGCAAATTAATTATAGTGTTAGTTACTGCCCACGTAGAATGACCTAGATTAATTAGAAAGCATTAAGCTTGATAACTAGTCAAGTAAAACATTATTTTAGTAGTTTTAGGGAATTAACATGTTGTTTAAACACAACACGTTTTCTTTGTAGCATCGTGCTGTTTCCATGTTTCGCCTCAAAGCTGATGAACACGACAGAAGACTGTTACTTTGTGCAAATCTTGCCAGCGTAAACAACATCGCATTTCTTTTCAACAGCAGCAGCAGCAGCATACACGTGCCACTGTAATTGTTTTTATCTGGTAAGATTGCTTTTTAAACCCAGCAGCAAGAATATTCAGGGTTTAGTTTAGGAAAAGTGTTAAATACTGAAAGGAAACTCAGTTAGAGATGGATTTAAAAAATGAACACGACATACTGAGATTTCACGGTGCGCCATGAGGATGGCGAAGTTGGTGAGATGGCTGCAGGAGCAGGTGGTGTGTGTTTCGTTGGAGTCCAGGAGTTTGCAGCCTTGGGTGGACCAGTAGCCCATCATACTCCTCTCAGAGTAATTCCAGAAGGAGCAATTGGGGTTGAAGTAGTGCTTCATCTGCAGATAACAAGAGATATGGTTAAGTGTCCAAATAATTGACTGCCTGAAATTGAAGTACGTATGTAGAACACAGAGGCCATTTACCCCCTACTCATACAAAGTATTTTTTCCGCACTGATATGGAAGAGGATTTTTCACTCCACAGCTCTCATGAAGCAATTCATATGTTGTATCTCATTTGGCACATGCTTGCCAAATCAACCGAAGCATAGTTGGGTATATGAGGCCTTAATAACAGAGAAGCATAATTGTTTGACGGCATGTCTTTGGAATTGCACAATTTCTCTGATAAAGAATGGAGTCACGCATGGCCCTCTGGGAACTCTAGTGACAACTTTAAAAGACGAAAGATAATTGGTGCTCCAGTAATTTCATCCTAGATTGTACGGCTAATCTAGGAGTTAATTTCCCCCACTATAAAAGAAAATGGGTATCATTTATATCCCAATGTTGATTAAAGAATTAGTTTTCATTAAGAATTCACTTAGGTTCTAAAGACTCCTTTAATTTGATGTTCAATGACTTAAATAAACTGCCGACTGACCTAGCCAGACATTTACAATTCAAATTGCAGATCTCTGTCTACTCTGGATGTTCCCTCCTGGTGTTTTTTAATATGACCTCTCCATTCACTCCAGCAGAGAGACTCACATCATTGTGCTTCAGGGTAAAAATCACCGGGTCATTAATGAATACACGGCTGGACTCCTTGTTGATTGAGGCGGCGATGATGTCAGAGTTGACGGCCACTGACACGTTGCGGCCGTAAGCCTCGTTGGCCATCTTGATGGTGGCGTTTTCTGCGCTCAGGAACTGGCTCAGATTTTTGTAGAGCACAAAAACCAGCTTGGCAACTCCTGTAAGAGAGAGAAAGGCGTACACAGACATCAGAGGATGAGGGAGAGAAAAAAAATCTCAAGCTTCCTGAACAATTTAGACAATGTACAAAGAAAAAAAAGCTGTGGTGACAAAAAGAGGACTAAAAATATTTAAACGGTCCAATTTATTCCAATGTAATTCCATTTAAATATTCAACAAAGGGACTGCAAGAAAGAGAGGAAGATGTCAGAGAGATAGAGACAGGAAGCTTTTAGAAGCCTCCCATTTTTCAGTCAAAATCTCAAGGCTTGGAGTTTTTGAGATAAACTCCTTTGTTGTGCTCCTACACTAATACAGACTCTTCACCTTTTCACGGAAACAAGAATGGGAGCAAAAGTCCAACACAGTCACAAACACAGAATAAGCACTCCGTTTCTCTTAGAGGAAGCAGAACTGTCTTGACCAAGTTTCTTCTCTTCGTTCAGGGTGTTTCAGAGTGCTTACCATTGCGACTGTTGAGCTTGACAGTGTTGGCCGACAGCTGGATTGAGATACCGTCCTTGCTGGATTGGGGAAATTTAAAGTCCTGGACCTGGCCATCGGTGCTGAGCACATACACGTCGAGGACTGCAGAGAGGCAGAGGGTGAGTTAGAGATGAAAGGTGAAAGGAAAAGAGAATGAGACATGGGTCATTATAGGCTGGGGCTGGGTATTAAGGTATCGACCAAAACCCAGGGCCAAGGAGTATCAAAACTCTCTCAGTTAAACTATCACTTTCACTTCAGGCCAATCTGCTCGGCTCTATTTCTCTGTATACGCTGAGAGAAGAAATGGGAAAAGAGCACAAACAGGTTGGAATAATTTACCTGTTAATAGAAGATCTATTTCACATTTGGTATGTTTAAATAAGCCAATCTTCTTACTTTAATACTATACTATGAATGAAGCTGTCATTTTATATCATGTTTAGGTTTATTATTTGATGTCTATATTTGATTGTATTTATTGGGCCAGTTTGATTACCAATTAATCCGCTTTTGAACGTAACTGTTTTTAATATTTTTAATGATGTTCCATCTGTTGCTGTTGATCTTTCATTGTGTTTTTTTCTGTGCTAACGATGTCATTGAGGACCTGCCCTGATTCCTCGAGATGAAAAAAATTATAAATTAATTTAAATGAAATGTTGATCCACTCACACTCTGGTATTTATATGATTTATTATTTATTGGTGTGGATTGTCGTTGTTTTGCCGTTTCCCCCTTATTGTTCTGCTGTTTATTTGTTCTGTTAATGTTTTCTGTCTGTTCGTTACCTTATTTATAATTGTTGACGTTTTTTAGCAATTGTAATTTATGTCAGGACCCCTGAAGAAGACGTGTTATCCTAATAAATGCATTTGAACTACATCTATACTTATATTTGATCCTTTTTGTACCTCGGTCTTAATAGAAAATACTATGTGTATGTAAGTATTTTTTAACATGACGTGTGATTGACCCAATACTGCAGCAGTTACAACCAGTGTAGTCAGTGGCGAGGCAAAGCTGAGCTTGTCGTATTTGGCATTTTATGCAACTGAATGCTCTCATTCATATGATGGGTATTGAATGAAGCACAAAAAAAGGTATCAGATGAAGTACTGTAATTTCTTAAAGGATAACAGCCCCACTGCAGACTGCTTGACTTGGACACAAGGGCATAAAAATGAAACAGTGGAGAGTATCGATTCCAAAGCTTTCTCCCTGACATTTCTACATGAACACACCAAAGGACAAATCAGTGACTCAAACGCTACATCTTTGTGGCAGTCAGCTACACAATAAAAACGTCAATCACAGAATGATCACTCCATCCCTGCGAGTCTCTTCCTAATATGAATAAAATAACACTGTGAGCGACTAAGGAGAAGCCTTCCTTATAAGGTCTAACAGCAGAAGAGAATGAGAGACGGAGGCTGTGGATAAACAATGCACTGTTTCTGACTCCACAGCAGGCTAATGTTCACATTAATGTATAGAGTTACAAGGTCTAGACGCATACATTTATAAACTAAGCGTGCGCAATCAGAGAATCCAGTCTATTTAATTGTCTGATATTCATCACTTTGTCAGTAAGCGACTCGTTAAACCTAATATGCGTTGTTTTTCTTTTCCCCCCGAGGTTTAAACGCTTATTATGAAAACAAAGTCCTTTTTTATGTGGCGGCCTTGTTTTCCTATCACAAGACTTTCTCTCTCAATGAATTGAAAGTAATCAAATTAACCGAGCTCGCATCAATCAGGGCCTCCTGTCGTCTGCTTACCACAAACTCCTTTCACTTACTTATATTGTCTGCAGGAACTTTGACGATGGCAGGTTCCATGAGGTTGTCGGCAAGGACGAAGGCCCCTTCCTCCAAAGTATCCAGTAACATGGTGGCTGCGTGTGTCTGCTCCGTGCTGTTCATGTCCTGCCAGGATTTCAAGGCCTCAGGCCGGAGAAGGTTATCTACCGTGTCCACGATGGCCTGTGTCGAAGCAGACAAACAATAACACACACAAACAAAAACAAGGGTACTTGAGTAACTCGGGGAAAAAAGGGAATTTGTTTGTATAAGCAGAGACATGCAGACACTGAAATGAATGGAATGCTGAAAAATCACACGTATAAAAAAATGAACAGGATGAAAAAATGATCTCAAAGGACTTATTTTTTTGGGTTGTATAAATATGACAAGATTGATTAATTACAGACAATTACAGAATAAGAAAAACACAATTAAGCAGTTGTATTGCTTGTGAAGGATAAAGTGCAGAGGGAGGGAAGAACCGGAGGATGACTGGAGGTGGTGCGGATTCAGTTTCTTTTTCAAGGACGCTGCATCGGGGCAGACAGATGGGGTCACAGCGTATTGAGCCTAAAAGGTCCGTCCAAGAGCAGGATGTTTAAAAAAAATGGCCTGCTTAAAGAAACAAAAGCTACCTCAATTATAATTCTATATTAGCAGCAGTTAGAGTTCTGCAAATAGAAACTTCATTTTTCTCTTTATTCTAATCTGCAGTTAACTTTATTCAAAATGTGTAGCTAATATATGTTAAATAGTTCCATCGAATTCTATCCTTCATGCAAACATTTTTCCAGCCTCACACTTTCTGCCAACTGAACGGCTCAGCACACAGCGGATAAATTGGGCGTGGGATCCAGACGACGCAGAGATTTCTTCAGGAAATAATCAAATCAATGTGTCTAATCAGGTAATCAATGCCAGCGACGGCTGGTGGAAAAGGTTGGGGGGCAACTATAGTGATGTTGCGTCAAGTATGGCAGATGTCAGATACTGCCGACTCGACGATCTCTGTCGCAGATCCTCTCATGCGGTCATTAGTCAAATAAATGCTGTCATATCCATCGGAAAAACCTCTCGAACACTGTCGCTTGCTCCAATCTATACGTTGTGGCATTAAAAAAAATCAAACTATGACGAGACATTTTTGGGGAGGTGGTGTGACCACATACATGAATTGTTTCCCTTTTCCCTCCTTTCTTTTTATGAGCGCACGGCAGTTGACTAGCTAATTAGCTCGATCCATTTTAATACCCTCCCGAAGGAGAGATTTGGATTGAGGGGGGTGACTTTGGTGGCAGGTGGAGGACACTGATCTCCCTAATGGTGGAGGGATATATATGGCCAAAATACTTTTGATGTATGAACCCAACCTGATAGCATTCACGGAAAAGGAAAAAAAATGGTCTGACCCGGCAAACCCTATTAACCAGATAGAGCTGAAGATTTGCACCTTTAATTTATGAAACAAATGACTTTTATGACCTTAAACCTATGTCCTTGTGAAACAAGAGCCACAATTTTTACTTAACATGCGGTGAAAGGTCAGGTGATGGTCCTTGAAAAAAAAAAAGACTTGAATAAATCACAAGTGAGCTGTGTTTGATGCAATATTCAGAGGGGGTTTTATATTGAGTGGAGCTCTTTTATAAAAGCAAAAAATGTAACAAAGCAGCAAATCCTTCAGCAAATGAATAATGAGAGGGATGTAAGAACAGGATGTTTGTTTGAGTTGTTGTGTTATGCATCCAGACGTGCAATCTTGAGTAAACACTTAGAAAACATACAATAGGGAAAAACAGGATGAAAAACAAAATACACCACCGCTGCCAACGCATAGAGGGGAAAACACAAAGACACATCCATGTAAAGAAGCCACCTCGGTAATTGGAGATGACTTCTCTTTGACTTTAGAAAGCACTTGGGGTACGATTGTGTCTGTGTGTACGGCAATTACTCAAAAAAAGCAGGAAGCACAGGGAGGAGGGAGGACATGACAGTGCAGAGGGTGCATGCTGCTGAACTTGGGCTTGGGCGAATACAGTAGCACAGGAATAGAGGAGGGGACGGCAGCAAGCAGAGTGGGCCGAGGCATTGCTTCAGTACCTTCATGTATGCCCTGCATGTCCTTTCTCGTTTTTGGAGCTTTTTTATTAGAAAAGAAAAAAAAGATTAAAAAAAAAATAGAGAGACATAATTTGCACAAGTTCATGAGCTTGAGAAAAGGCTTTTTGTAGAAACAAGACGAGGGTTGATACACAAAGCGACAGCTGAATGAATGATCCAGCCGTTCCTCATCTCTTGTGTCGCTGACCTGCTTACCTGGATGCTTAAGTGCAAAAGTGCTTCAGCTCACATTTACGACTTGTATTTTCTCTCAAAGCCTCCTTACACATCATAGAAATATATCACTTGGCAGAGAATATTTATGGCTACAAATGTACAGGTAGCAGGAGGTCACAATGTTAATTCTAAACTGAAAGTTGATACCATGTGTCTTTTTAATAGGAATCTGACAATGCAAACCCATTACTGCTGAAAAAAATAAACTAAAGTGAGTCAGGACCTAAAAATGAAAAGTCTAATTAAATCAAGGATTTATACTGCCACGAAAACTGATCTCTGCTACATGTCTAACATAACATAATAACTGCTTCTTTGGATTTTGTCAGATTTCCTGACCTTGAAGAGAAACAGAAGGAAAGGCAGGCTGCACTATTTCACGTGCTACTAGCAACCTGGTACATTTAGATTTATTTTTAATCACTAACACCTTCTATGAAGCCTGTGTCTATAATTCTTTATACACATACTTTAATGCATTAAAATCTGCTCATAGCACTGTGTCATTTTAGTAACAAGCACTCATTAACATTCATAAAGCCGTATAACAGTAATCAAAGCAGGTCAAGTATCATAATACTAATATCCAGACCCATTATAATATAATATCACAATAATATCATAATGTCTAATGATATAATATCATTATATAATAATTGCTGCTCACTCACCCACGTCTATAATACATCATAAACACACTTATGATGCATTATAAAAATAGTTTGTCTGTAACATACTAATTATTACAATTATAAACCACTATGATCCTTGCAGAAAACTGTCAGTGAGTGACTAGCAATTATGATAATTGACATGTAGGTCATTATAAAACACTTTATAAAATGTTACAATTATTCATATAAACATTATGAATATTTATGAGTACATATTACTATAATCATATGGTGCTATAAGTAGATATGAATGCATTATAAGTATGTTTTTAATGCATAAATCAAATATAATTTTAGGAAAACTGTCATCGTATAAAGAACACAGCACCATCTGCATTAAACTGATATTTTCTTACACACCTACGTATTACTGCATTATTTTGGGGAAAACTGTTTCCTTTCTGCATTCATCATTATTAACCCGACAGTGCGGAGCGATGCAGTGAGAGAGAATTGGCAGGAAAATGATTGCAGTATTTATGTTACATAAAGTGCATTAAGTGAAACAGGATTTTTGTGGGGTTACCTTGTTGAAGCTCCGTCCTGCAGAATCCTTCTCGCTGGGTCTGAGCTCCTGCAGCTGAGCATCCAGGATGTCCACCAGCTGCTCCATCAGGCGCACCGAGGAGCTGACGTCCCCGGCAAAGATGGGGCCTTTGGTGTGCTTGGCTAACTCGTTGGCCAAGTTCGCTGCATTTTCACCGCTGCGGATCTGCAGGGGGAGAGAGTGAATAATGTTCACAAGAATGCAAGACGACAGACTTGGAGGGCTTCTTTACAGCCCTGTTTCTGACATCAAAACACACTTGAATGAGTCCTTGAAATGCCAGTTATGAAAAGGGGGTTTAATGTTTTCTTCTTCACGTAGGAGAAGTTGCCATGGTGGCGGTTTTTCCTGTGTGGCAAGTTAAAAAAACAGCTACACAGAGAGCTGCTTGCGTCTTTTAATATACAGTTTATGCCTGTCATACCTCTGCCTGTGCTTTATGCTACACCTTATTTTTTGCTGGTTTGAGTGCTGGAATTTTCTATCACATTATTTTTCAATTCATTTGACTGATTTTACCACATTCTTCTTCTTTGCAAATTTTTAGATGTTTTTCTTTGAAAACATGCATCATAAAGCCCTTATTATATGCAGCTTTAAAGCTAATTTTAATCATTGTAACACGGTTGTATTTCTGTTATTTTGTCCAACCCCTCTATGTTTTTAAGAAACACATTCCACTGAGAAAGAGGCAGAGTTCATACAAACCTTTTGGGCTACTTGGTTGACCCAGTGGGAGGTACAGTTGCTGAGATCAGGGCCCTTCGGGTGCCAGGCCCCAGTGGAAAGGACACATAAATAAGAGGCTGTGCCTGAAAGGGAAAACAAGAACAGAGTAGTCAAGTTCAATCAAGTCAAATCAAATTTATTTTTCCCAGGAAGTCCTTTACGGGGCAACAAAGGACAAGGACACAGATAAAATAAGCATACTGCAAACAAACAAGAAATTTACAAACATGCAAATTCAAACATTTCACACAAATATAAAGCCAGAGAATGTCTGCTTGTGTATGCAGAGAATTATCAGCCCTGAAGGAAACATTGTTTTTTTAATGCTGTCAGAGGACACATTAAACTGAAGTAGTTGGATACAGTGCGCACATAAAAAGTCACTGATTGTGACTTGTTTCTGCAGGATTATTTCTGAAAGATTTTCAGCAGCTCGCTCCTGTTTTTACAGCGAATTGTCAACAATTTTTTCCCTGTCCTAATTATCCCTGTGTCTGATGAACCCTGAGCGCTAACACGATTTCACACACAATAAGATGAGGGATGCATGTCTCCACACACGCTGCAGGAGAAACAGCTGAGCCTGCTCCTCTGCAACACAGCCATTACAGAATGCTAAATCATGTTTCGACCTAGAATGACACAGCTAAAAGCTAACGCTATGATAAACTGCCTCCAATGAATCCTTAAACACCGACTTCGACTGATGCTCTTTAGAGATAAAAAGTTGTATGCAAAATTATCAGACACATCTAACAAACTCTGGGATGTTCTCTGGAGACGCCTCAGGTCACAGTGAAAGCAGCGAGCGCACAGCCCTGAGGAGAGAGGAAGCCCTGTTTACCTCGTGTTCCCTTGGGGCAAGGTCGCTCCACGAGCATGCCCCTCTGGGTCCGAGGCCACATTATGGTTCTGTTCTCGGTGGCCTCACAGAAGCGCTCGGGTAGAGGGAAGGACTCGAGAGGAGGAGGGGAAGTAGTCTGTGGAATCACAGGAGGCGGCCTGGGCGCTCCCCTGCTGCCCTCCTTGGGCCCTGTTGTGGTGGTAGTGTTGGCCACACCCCAGTGCGCTGTGGTTGTTGTGGTGGTGGTTGTAGTTTTCTGAGGCGGAGGGGACGTGGTGACTTCTGAGAGTGGTGGAGCTGTGAGGAGACAGAGTTTACAGTTATGTAATGGTGAGAAAAACATAATGGCCTCCATGATTTATGCCATTTAATTCTCTCTATTAGTCTTTATAAAAAAGAAAATGTAGCGCTGCGGATTAAAACACAGGAATACAAGCCAAATGGTAGTCTGACCTGTGGTTGCAATGTGAGGTCAGCTAATTAGTGTGTCACCCCCGGGGCGCATAATGTGGACTATATGAAGTATTTTACAAAGAATACTTTGGCAGGTATTTAAACCTTGACCTTCTGGTGAGCAGCAGTCCTCATGTACCACTAACTCTGAACAGGGTCCCCTGTAACTAACATCCCTAATTTTTTTTCTCAACATGTTCAGCAATGTAATGCTTATACATCCAAGTATCCTGTTGTGTAAATTGCTGTTAAGTGCTTTGTGCAACAAGCGTATTTGCATTCCCGTGGACTATGGCTTATCCAGCGCACTCAGTCTGCAGTGAACAAGACAATAATTACAGTAACATCCTCCTGCCTGGCAATCATTCTTGCCTGGGAGATTTTGTGGCATGGCTGATTAAATTTCACTAGAGTAACACAGAACCTGTATATGTAGCCATGGTGCCTGAACATTCATTTTACAGTTGTTTCTTGCTACAACTCATACTCTGATAAAGCAGGTGTGCAGTAACTCATGCAACGCCCCGGGCAAAAACAATATGTTTCAGTCCCGGGAAAGGAGAAAATAGTCCACTCCTTACATTTAACATGAGCCACTAAGGAAAAACTATAAAGACATTTTTCATGTGATATGCCAGAGAAGTGTAGGTAGCACTGTAATTACATTTCATAAAAGTTGAACATAAGGGAGTTTCATAGATGAAATGTTGATAAACACTAACTATTTCATATAAATCTGCTCCCCTTCTCCGAGTACAAAAAGAAAACATGACCCCCCTCTGAAAAAAAGTGTTTGTTGGATCAGCTATATCAACCAAAAGAGCCCTGATTGGAATGCAATGTGCATACTGAATCTAATCGCATTTGAGTACTTTGATTTCCTCCATTAGGCTGCCTGTAGAGCATGCAGAGAATGTGAAGAGGTGCTGTTTCACTGCTTGAGCTGAGCACAGTCGTTCTCAGCAGTACAACCGGTAGTGAAAACATTGAAGAGACAGAGCAACAGAGAGTGAAAGAGAGTAGGGAGTCAGCGGCAGGACAGGGGAAACGGAGAGAGAGAGTGAGAGTGAGAGAGAGAGGGCGGATGATGGCAGAAAATAGAGGCGCGCATAGAAGACGATGACAGGAGGATTCAGGAACAATGGGGCTAAGCTGGAGACGCAGAAGACAGTTTCTGTCTTCCAGTGGATTGGAGGAGAGGCAGCCTGACCCCAGGCAGCAACTCCTCCATATCTATTGCCTCCATTGGATAATGGGTCTAGCTGATAGCACCGACCCCCAACCCCCAACACACACACACACAGTCTCGATACACGCGCACACACCCCCACTACTATCACTATAGGCCCCACGGTGTGGATGAGAGGCTTCAGCACAGTGGAGCTGAAGGGAAATCGTCTTTGAGGCTGGCTGCTACCTGTGGCGAATTAGGCTCTATTGACCAGAGGAGATGACTCTGTGTGCTCCCTCCTGTTGGGGGCTTTAGAACTCCACACACACACACACACACATACACACAAGCAGGTGACATGAAGGCGTACACAGCTGACCGGCTGTTTTGACACTGAGCTGAAGGCAGATTTGGCTGGCTGGCTTCACCTCAGCCTCCTCTCCTCTCGCCCCTCCTCCCCTACCTGTATCCTTTTACTCAACACAGTGAAATTCTCGGCTGCACGGCCTGTCACAGCGGTTGAGAAACAACCTGTGCTTAGTGTCTTTCCAGCACTAGCATTTAGCTGGCTGGGAGAAATGCCTGTCTCTATTCTGCACCAATACCCTTTTATTGCTGTAACCCTTGTTTTTTCTCACTGAGAAGACTCACAGAGGTGAAAGCTATAGTCGCAAAAAAAAAGAAGCTTTGCAAATTTCCGGTTAGGTTTACACTATGTGACATTGCAGCTAAGGGAAATGTGTGTCAACATAGTGTGTGAATAATTATCGGGTTCTTTTTAAACATCTGGGTTGCTTGGCAAACTTCCAGAAGATTCCCGACCAACTGCGGAGCCCTTTATAGGTTTCTTATTTCCAAACTATGAAAGAAGATAAAGATATAAGATCTCTCCGTGGATGGGGAGTTTAGAATGCAGACAGAAATAAAATGAAAATGAATCGCTGCTCGACAGCATGATTTAAGATGAAAGGCTTGCAACTACAGCCAATAAATCAAAGAGGCATCTGCTGTAATCCAAGCACATTCCTTTAGCATGTCAACTAACAACTGTATCTTGTCTACACCCCTCACTCAAAAGCCCTGCTTGTCATGGCTCGCTGGGATGTTGAGCTCCATTCTCTAGTTACAACATGTACAATTAAATCTCTTGGATGTTCTTTATTTATTTTGTCACTACCTGCTGTCAGCAGTGAAACTATGGGGGTAATTAATGTTCTGCATGGCTAATACAAAGCTAGAACTAATGCGTTTGGCTCTCGTAAAGCGTTCCATTGGAGAGGGCTTGCGCCATTGCAAACTGGATGCGTTTGGCTTGGGGAACGTGGCGTGGGGTGGGTTTGCTGAGCCAATGTCTGTGCTGCACGAGACAGAAAGGCTGCGCTGGCATTGCTAAACATAGTTTCTCTCTCAGCAAGCTGCGTCATAGAATACGGCTATACATTTAAGAGCTCCATTAACAAGAAATATTATGAAAAAGACATAAGCGAAAGGGCTAAAATAATCCTGTCGGGAGTTTCATTTCATGCAAACTAATCCTCTTTCCTGTGTGTGAAAAAGAGGCTAATGTGAATGTAGGCTATACTTCCCAGTGAGCTTCGTGCATAAACAATGCAGCATCTCTGACCACTGCTGTTCCAGTGTACATAGCGTGTCAGCCAGTAATCCTGCCAGCAACACAATAATCCCATTACCTTTATGCCGTAGCTCGGTTTAATTTGATCCAATGAAAGCTGGGAGGAATTAACCCATAGGTATTAAAATGGACACTTCTCTCAGGCAGTCACTTCTTCACAGAGATGTCTAAGTGGATAAGTTTATAAGCAGCCGCTGTGATGGATGGGTATTGATCTGTTGGTAGTGCTGCAGCAGCCTTTTCCATACCTTTTGTGATTCATTGCATGGACCAAATATTTCTGTTTTCCACTGTGGCAACACATGCCTGACACAACTGAATACTTTCCCTGTGCAATATTTCTTTGATTATGACAAAAGAAGCAAATCCCACGTTTGGGCTATATAGCAAAACCAGGACAGGGTCCTTGATTATTATGTCTCTGCTGCACTCAGCCCAAGGGGAACCTTCAATTAGCTGTCACAGAGTGTGAGCGCACGGAGTGATATTCTCCAAAGTACCGCCAATAGTCGGGACAGACTTATTCATAACCTCTTTGTGTGATTCGACGCCCACACATTGTTGCACTTGAATGTATCTCAGTGGTTCTGTTATTACCGCTGGGGTTATAGGTCTGGGATTGATGACAGACACTGAGACGGGAATCCAGGAGAGGAAAAAGGCGTCGGAGTGTCGGAGGAG
>CAFUXE010000685.1:346317-361584 GCA_903364295.1 Serranus cabrilla
TCCAGGAGAGGAAAAAGGCGTCAGGAGCACGGAGTGTTGTCAGAGCATATGCATACACGTAAGCACTCAGGAACACACACACACACAACACCCACGCTCAAACACACGGAGCCCAGATGAGACTTTAGCAGGACTCAGTAGTCATGCCGGGGTGACAAATGAAAACCGACAGTGTGTGTGTCTTTTATATTATGCTTAATGGCTTCACTTTCAGTGGGCACCGCATGGTTGTTCATCAGGGTAATGTTTCATACACATTACCAGGTGCTGTTTATCTTGCAAGGGAGGGAAAAAAGAGGGTAAGGGAACACGCATTTAGCATTAGCTTCAGCTAATTTGCCACGTAGAAAGTTAAAAGAATTAATAGCTCTCACTTGTCCCCATGCTCTGTCATGGAATAATCTCATGAAGATGTGAAGCGAGGCTGCTTAGGAGATTTACCTCTTTGTTCCCATTTTGTAGACCTTGCTAAGGTAAAAGAATAATGTCTTTTGTACACTGTGAAATGTGGCTCCTGGGTGGTAATCACCTCCTAATGGAACAGGAATAGAAAAGTTAACAAGTCAGTCGAAGCTCAAACAATTCAAAGTCTGTTTCTGCCATCAGAAGGGGGCCACGCTCAGGGGACCAAGAGAATCTAGTGGATGGAAAATAAATGAATAACCCATCAGCTTTCAAGTCATTCGGCTCAGAGCGTAGGTTAATTGAAATAAGGTGTTGAACTGCGAAAAACAAAGTGTAAATTATTTCCTGCTAATGCTGCCGCTGGAAAGTCCCAGTTTCCAACATTCATTTCACTCAGTCCTCTCTGGGTGCAGCGTTGCTTCTGAGTTCATATGGAAATGGAGCTGTTCTTGAGTATGAAAAAGTGTGATGATTTATAATACGTTTGTGATGCATTTTGATATCTACCAATAATAACAATAATACACAAAGGAAATTGGATTACACGTCTTTCACTCTGCGCTGCATTTGTAGCTGTGGAGGGGAACATGGCGCATGATTGCTTGTGTATCAGCAGTAAATATGAAGAAAGCTGAGTGAAAATTCGTATAATTTCCCATGAGTCATGTCCTTGTGAGGGTGTGTACAGTATACGTCCATGTCTTAGGGAACAAACCTAATAGCTGGATTATGTTATTTACTGCTGTCTCCAATATTTCTCTTTCCCACAACACAAACGCATTGATTCATATGGACAAAGGCAGGCAAGAAGGCAGAGTGCACTCCCACACACACACGCGCGCCGAGCACAGACACGCTTATAAACACATGTACACATTCATATACACCCTCACACACCGAATGACACCAAAGTATAGAGAACAGACACAGCAGCTGCCAGACTACAGCCTGCTTTTTTTCTCCTTGCAGCTTTCTCTGTACTGTACGTGCCTCAAATTTCAAGCGTTAACTCTAAGTGTGCCAAGCAGACTGATATTTAATGCCGTGTGCACAGGAGGATGTCTAGTTCAGAGGTGTTGGTGTGCTCACACTTACAGATACACATACAAGAGCATGCACAAGTCTGTGTAACACCAAAAGCATGCACACAGATTAGAGAAACACACATAGACACAATAATCAGGCCTGTGTGAAATAAATCTCCTCAAAGGCGTGTGTCAGGGAGTGATGGGGGACCATTGTGATGTCTGAGTAATAATTCTTTTAATACGCCTTGTTTCACAGTCAGACTGTAATCAAACAAGAGACTGTGGATCCCCTTGGCTATAGGGCTCAGTGTAACCATAATCACACCCCCCACCCCTCCTCTCTCTTTTATGTAAAACAACTCTTTCTGACATTCTAAATCATAACCTCGGGTTTGCTGTTGCCCACATACTTGTACGCTGTCAGCGAAGATCATTTGTCCGCGCTGTGTAAGGTAGTTTTACATCGGCGGGTAGGACATACCAGAAGAAGTGGTAACTAGCAGCTTGGGAGTCTGAGACAACATTATCCGGAGGTGTGTTTTTGGATAAGGAGCGAAACGTTCCTCCTCGTCTGGCAACAACTGGCCCTCGTGTCTTACGAGGAGCGGCAGAGATCGTGATCAGATTTCAGAAGAAACAGGTGACCTCCTGACCTCATGTGCTGAACGGCCTTTACTGCCACCAGACACTGGGTGCTTAGGTATTATCCCACAATGTAATATCAGAGACTTTGTGAACAAGACTGTAAATCCCCATCGTGGGATTTCCCCTCTTTTTTATCGCCCCAGTTAAATTCACCTTTACATCGTAACCAAAAATGAGACCAGTGGGTCACGATGTAGACAGAATAACGTCACAGCGTGTCATAAAATGGCGGGTAAAAAAGCGGCATGGGAGGAATAAAGAATGAAGCTGGCATATAGGGAGATCCTGTAGTCCGGCAGTAAAGAAGGAGGCCTTCAGCTAAAGAAACACTCCCCAGTAGTGCCCTAACAACCCAGGAATTATTCCCAGCTTCCACGGTTCAAAAGATGGACGAAATCCTGAGAAGCCTTTAAGTTTGGCAGGGCGATATTCCCAAAATTTGATATCCCAAATTAGGTAATCTCATTAAATTATATTTATGTCGATATAGCATGTTTTTTTGTGATTTTGATAAATAAATGATCTATCAGTATATACTCTATAGTCCATACTTACTGTTAGCAAAATAGCACCCTTTACAGGTCACTCAACAAGTGTTGTGCAGATGCATAAATATTGCTGCAATGTAGTTTGGCCACGATAGTTATAGGAAAATTATTGTTAAAAATATATAATGTAGATATCTTAATATTGTTTTGAGGTCATATTGCTCTACTTTAAAGGGGACATATTATGCAAATTTTCAGGTTGGTGCGTGCATTATGAGTTTGTGCTAGAATATTTTTACTTGCTTTACTGGACAAAAGCACTTAATTTTTCCCATACGTTCATCCCGCTCCGTCTAAAACGCTCCGTTTAGCGCCTGTCTCTTTAAGCCCCCTCCAGTGTTTCCAGGTGTTCCGCCTCTGTGCTTACATGGAAATCTAACTTTTTACAATATGGGCCCTTAAAGTGTGATAAAAAAATAAGGTACTTGTTGAATTAACACATCACTGCTACCAACACACACATTTAAAGCTATAGGTCAATTTGGGGGATTTCTGCACAGATTCTGGGCTGTTTTCTGGGGGATTGTTATGTACAGTGAGGTGTTTGATTTGGCCCGGTGCTGGCAGGCTGGGCTTGTGTAGTCAGTCAACATCAATGTGATCCTGACAACAGCCAACAGGAGTTTAGGTCAACAGGAAAGAGCGTGAGAAAGAACCAGAGAGAAGTTGCCTTTAACAACAACTTTCACTCAAATAGGTCGTTTACAGCAGTGGCAGGATGTGGATAAAAATCTTTCAAAGGAAAAATGCCACTTAAATTCAAACACTGTTATAAACTGTTCCCCCAGCGAACAAATATTTCTGAATGACAGTTCTGGGTAGTGTGTGATCGCTGATCTTCATGTGCGCGATGGCCGTCTTTGTCCTGTTGTTGTCTGTGTGCAGTTTCCCAGAAGGCACAGCTAAGGATTTACTCAAATCCTGTCATTTAGTGTGCACTGCTGTCGTTGGGCATGATTTGAACAGTCTTTAGCCTGTTTTCAGGAGAGAAGCCAAAATAGACGCATATAAGTGTAGACATGCACGCACCCAAATGTGAATACCCAGATGTAAGGCACAGTTCATGGATGATCATGGAGGAGGAGGACTGTGAAAAAAAGTGGGAGTTGACAGGCAAAAAAAAGAAGAAAAAAAATCAGAAAAAAGAGAGAGGGGGAGTGAAAAGAGAGACAGACAAAAACAGCAAGACGACTAAACGCAATAGAGAGATAATGAAAGAGAGAGACAATAAGATGGAAGCAGACGGAGAAAGAAACAACGAGAATATGACAGGAGGACAGAAAAACAAAAACAAAAAGGGTGATTTTCCACATCAATACAGTCTCTTTCACACTGCTGTGTCCACTTGGGCAGCTGACAGGGGGTTGGGGAGAGGGAGAAGGGAGGGGGGATTGTTGTCAAAGCAAACAAACAAATTGGCCGTTTTTAACACATCCTGATCCCTGCGCCTGCACCACTGCTGAGCATGTGGGAGGAAGAAGTCTCTGCCATTTTACCTGAGCACCTCAGATGGCTGTGAAAGCTTGATCTTGACGTTTAAAGTATCTATACCTCTCCTCCTCTCTCCGTTTTCCCTGCTTTCTCTCTAAATGTTGCCATGCACAAGTTGACCTCTATGTAAGCACCGCAGAAGACAGGAATGAATCATAGTGGTGCTTATTAGTGAGCTGTATATTCATCAGACTATAAGAGGTAGGCTCTCTGGGGTGACTGCTAATGCATATGACTCACAAGTATCTGTAACAGCTGAGCATTTCTGCATTGCAAAGCACTTTTGTAACACACAAACTACAGGGCATTGTTTTGACCACATGCAGAGTTTTGTAAGCTAATTGGCAAGTCACGCCAGCGAGCCCTACCTTATAATTTCAAACAAATTGGGTCATTCTCTTCCTTACGATCCCCGCTCGCAAATGTATAATTTGAGGGTGCAGCAAAGATTGAAATTGTATGCAAATGTATTGACATTTCAACAATTAAAGAGGAGGTCTTGATTTGTGTGGGTGTTAACTGCAGCGCCGGGGGCTCTTATACGGAAGTGATTCAGAATCTAATTTTGCGACAGGGGATAAATAAAAGGTTTCAGAGGCTCACCTGTGTCCCATTGAGGCAGTGAATGGAGTCTGTTTGTGCATGCTTCTGGTAAGGAACAGATTTTCATATGCTTACTCGGTGGTTTGAGGCCAAATATAGGAGCCTGGCATGTATAAACGGGCCATAGAAATGGGTGCATAAATGAGTTTTCTCTGGGAATACCTCATTTAAATCAATTTAATCATCTCACTTACAAGTTGCGACAAAGGAATATGTCTTTTTATGAGCTCCTATATGCAAGAATGAGAACAGGCATAGAGCCATGGGTAAATGAGTGGATTATGGGGCTGCTGGTCAAAGCCAAGAGTGGGACTTACTGACCCATTTAATGTCCACTTCCAGTGGAGCCGCATGTTGGATGTGACCCCATCCACTCGCCCGTAATCCTACAAGAGATGATCTTGCCTCAACACGCGCAACGTTATTGGACTTGACAAGAACCCAACTGTCTGCCACACAGAGTCCCAACATCACTTTGATGTGATTGCATTCCATGACGGAGCGAATCATGTGACAGAGTTGTTTGCGCACTTGAGAAATTGGGGAAAAAAGGGAGATGGATTTTCAGTGGACAGTGTTTTTCTTCTCTTGAAGAAAAAATCTTTGCAGTTTCTCTTTTACTTTGAAATAAGGAACAATTAACACAGCTCTCGCATCTGCATTAATATTTAGCCGTCCTCTGTTGTCCAAATAATACTCTATACATTTGCTAAGCTTTCACATGTGCTCGTGTTGATTTGAACAAAGCTAAAATGTTCTTTTCATTGTGTTTTTTTTCCTACAGCCAAGTGCTGCTCAAAACACGTACCTTCAACTTTTAACACTACAAAAGCATTCTGATGGCTTGTTTCAGTGCCCAGTGAAGCAGGCACTGAAACGAGCATCAAGATATCACAGAGAGGGCATCTAGTGACAGCCAGAAAAAAGTGCCATCATTTATGTGTCAACATCAGCCATGTGGGAGGACAAGTTTATTGACATCTTGATGATCATCCTGGACCATTCTCCCCTGCACTCATCGACTGCGACTCAACATACATTAGTCAGCAGCCGGGCCAGGCTCACGTCTCATTTGTCAAGGAAAGAGAACGGAGTCTTTGTTGACGTTAAAATAAAGAATAGAGTGAAAATACAGAAGCCCTGAGGAGCAAATACAGTATGTCAGGCAGTATGTTTCTAAACATAATCTACCGGAAGGGAAGTGGGCTCCTTTGGGTGCTCGGGAGGTCTGACTGTGTGAATAAACAATTGTATAGTATGTTTCTCTTACACACACACACAAACACACACATGCAATAACTGGAATGAAGTCTCATTCCAGGGCGGATCCTGTTAAATCCTCTGATTCCTCTATCAGTAATCAGTGTCCATTCAGCAAATGAACAAATCAATTGAGCATGCAGCCTGTCTATACGCCGCTCATTCCAAGAATCCATAACAGCTAAGCTGAAAATAAAGGCTGTTGCGGAGGCTGATGCCTGACTGCTTAATAATCAGTTTACTGTATATAAACACATAATGGCATGTAAAGACATGCTCCACTTTATTGAGATTAGGTAGCAGAAAAGGTGATGTGATGATCACTTTTATAGCAGCCGTGTGAACGCGCTGCTGCTTAAAAACAGCCCATTTGAATTCTCCCTGTGTAACGTTATTTTTTGGGCATGACTAAAATAAGGAAACACCTTGCTGTAGCATATTCCTCAACTGCTCTAAATTTACTTGTGATGTGCAAATATTTAATTAAGAAAATCTGTCTGGTATCTGTCTTACTGGCAGGGGAGGAACTTCAAACATGTTATTCAGTTGGAAAAATAAAAAAAATAAAACATCTTCTGTCTTGCTCTCCATGATTGTGGCAGTGTTCTACTCGGTGCTTCCTCTGCATATTAATGTTTTCCAACCTGGACTATGTTCTCTGTTAAAATAAGCTCGCCTTGGTCAGTCCAGACTGTTGCTGTTCCACTGTCTGAACCCAATTTAGCCGCCCCAGCCCACGTCCTATCGATACAAAAGAGGCCGATGAAACACATTAATAAATATTGAGCTCTGTGATAATCTGTGGAAAAGTTGCTTGACCTCCGTGGCTCATCACTGGCTGTGTTGAGCATTACGTGGAGTTAGGACTCTGGGTGTGGAGGGGATTAGGATAATTACTGTTATTATATTCTCAGAGTAAGGACGATCGCAGGCCTAGGCTAGTCTCCCCTCAGCTCTTGACAGCTAAATTAAAAACATACGCTGCTGATGTGACCCTGGATGATTGATCCTTCTCCCCTGTGCCTACCATCTCCTCCTCTTAGACAGAACCTTGAATCCTCACACTCTACCTACAGAGTGTGAGGTACTTTTTTTTTTTTTTTTTAATGGCCGATGGAGATTTGGAGTTTCAGCATCACTTGGGGAATGATCTAACCTTGCCCCAGGCCAGACTTTGCACCTGTCCGGGCATGTATGTTTCCAGAGGTGAAAGTATATCTCTCTCTCCCTGTCAAACTCTTTCTAAAAAAAGGGATATGCTAGCAGGGGTCCCTTGAGCCTTAGCACCAGGGACTCAGGGAACGCCCGGATGGTAAACCTCCCCAAATCCCCCAGATACTGATCCCTTATGATATGGTAACTGGCTTCGAGGTGTTGTTTACCACAGAGCCCCACTCACTTCACCCTCCCAAGATGCTTTCCTACACTCCAAAGCTTCCGTAACATATCTAGCACATATTAGATTCTAAATTAAAAATCGGTCAGCTGTGACACTTGATACATAGATGTGGAATACCAAAGGAATATCAAAGCACACTTGACAGCTACTAAAATCATGATTTCAGCAATGCAATTTCAGAAATATTGTCTGGGAAATACATTATGGGGGGGGCTGGGTTCTTACCATGTGCTGGATCAGGCGGGCCGAACTCCAGGTTGTATCGCAGGATGTAAAAATTATTCCACACATAGAGCTGGTTATCTCGCGGATTGTAATCCACAGCTGCAATGTACTGGTACTGGTTGGGAAAGTGGATATCAACGTATTCCCCACGGTTCTGTTTGGTATTGTAAATGTAATCGATCAGGCTCTTGCTGACCTCACTTTCGTTGTCTTCATAGGTGGAGCGGACCACATAGAGTACTCCACAAACCATGAAGGCATTGGAGGCTGAGCGCTTATCGTAGGTCGTGTCCCAGGTAGCCTCAAACCGTAGCGTGTAAGGGTTCAACTGGCTGATTACGATCATGCCGTTGTTCTGCTCGGTGGCGTAGATCACCCACAGCCCGTTCTCATCTACCGCCAGGTCAATGTCTGTTTTACCGCCCCACTTGTAGGGCGACGTGTCGTGGTAGTTGGCATTATTGATGATCGCCTCACCACTTTTGATTCGAGTCCGCAGGTCAAACTTGACAATGTTGCGGGTACGCTCCTTGTTGAAAAACACGGCGCCATCGTAGACCACAAATCCAGTCCCATCCACCCGGTGGGGCAGCTTGTAGGTGACGGTCTGCCGGGCATTTTGGAAGTCATCCAGTGAGGAATACTCAATGAGAGTGTCTGTCCTGTAAGGAGTCCAAGGCATGAAGTAGATTTTGTCACCAGCTTGCAGTGGGTCTTTGCACCAGGCACCAGCTTGTTGCTCCGCTTCAAACAGAAAGGAAGGATCACCGACAGCTTTCAGAGTCCCAGGACAAAGAAAAACTAGCAATGGAAGAAGAGTAGAATGAGAAACAGACACAGGTTAACATGTGCAAAATAAAACCATACAAATTATATTTAATGTCCATATATTCTCTAATGTCCTCATTTTGTTTTACAGGTCGTCCACGAGGAGTGGGCACAGACACACATTAAAGAGTGGCCAAAACACAACTAACATCTATAGCCAATATTCACAAGCAGTATAAGGATTTTGGTTTTGTGCATAGAAAGAAAAAAAGAAATAGGAAAGTTATTAAGCATAATGTTTAAATATATAAAGTAGTCTGAAACAAAAAGAAGCTTGGCCTCATAGACATTTACTGTTGGGAGTAGAACACAAATGAGGGGAAATAGAACAGAAACAAAACTTAACGAAACAATTGGTCCTGTAAACAAAAAAAATGCAGCCAACTAAATCACTTGGCAACAGACGGGAGAGGTTATGAGAGAGCAGGAGTCAGCAGAGTCTGCAAAATGTTTGTGTGTACTTAGACGTGTCTCAGTTATACCACCTACTCTATGGTATATACCTGAGAGGCTTGTCATTACCAAGTGGTGCAAATGTCACAACCATTAAAATTTTAAAAACTTTCAGTAAGGGTCTCTTGAGGTGTTTTGGTTGGTGCTCTGAGGCATAGGAGGCATAAGAATCAACAGAGAAAAGAGCAGCAAGTGGTCAGGTGAGAATAATGGGGAGAAGAGTGAGAAGGGGGGCGGGCTCGGAGAGAAAAGGGACAGTAGAAAAGCAATAGTTTGAAAAAAGGGCCAAGAAACACTGTTACCATGGCATGCTATGGAAAAGGGTTTGGAAGCCAGGCAATATGAGATTCGCTGAGTAGCAAAGCACCCAGGGAGAATGAGGAGAGGAAGCCCCTATGGACTGCAGCCAATACGCCCCCATTTACATCTTTTGGCTGCTTGTGTGCTGTTTTTTTATGGCCAGCCTCACTTCCCTTGTCGCACTACACTGGCCGTTAACATTACAGTTTGGGGGATTCTGAAGATAACGTCTGTGATGGGTTTGTAGGGGCCACCATGGGAAAATAGGTAGTTTACAACCAGATGCCACAAAACAAGGAGCTAGGGTTTGGATCGTGTCTGTGATTTACCTTTTTGCTCCACTTCTATTTTGGAGTTGGAAGAGAGAATGAAAGGGGTGCAAGGGAAAAAAAAAAGATTAATATGAATTAACTGTCATCGCTACGATTACATATGCAGAAACATATTATGAGACATGGACAAAGACGGGTACACCTATTCAGAAAAAAAACAGGAAAGTTGTGAGAAAGGTGATATACAGCTGGCTCGGTCCTGTCTCAGAAAAGGGGTTGTATTAGAACATTGAAAATTAATGTCACAACTGGTTTATGGCACAGTGGTGGATGGATTTTTATCTTTTTTAGAATGTCAACTGCCTCCAATTATGTGCTGTTGCAAATGGCATATCTTCTGAAATTAACAAGCAATAATCTTTGATTTTCTTTTCATACATAGGCAGGCAACGCTGGTATTCACACTGAACATACCAGACAATTCAAGTTTAAAAACGGTCAAAATGACAATAGGTTAATAAAAACAGACTTTAAACCCTCATGTGTACACTACAGTAAAGTGTAATTTATTGCATAATTTAATTGATTCATGGTAATTTGTTAATTTCACTTAACATGACTCTTATTTTGTTGACTCTTATTTTCAATCTATTTTATTTTTATCCACCCACCACCACAGTCCAAATTTAAAATCACTTTCCTTTTTTTAGTTTCATTTTTAAAAATAAAGTTTAATAGATCGCAGATCACTCCTCATTATATCTTTGAAACGCATATAGATTTGAATACAATTAAGATATCATTTTACAATTCTGCAAAGTGCAACATCTGACTAATACCTGCAAAAGTCTTTACGTAACACTCTAGTCTTACTTTATAATTATGAAGCAACATGAACACAGAATTAAACACAAACTAACTGTGGCCTTATCAAGGAAGCAGGTAATCAGTGTAATTCACTGGAGCCAAATACATTAATATAGCTGATGTGAATTCACTGTGGAAACATGTGTTTAATTCAGAAGCACAACACTGTGTTGCATTTAATTTGTTATTTTGTGCCTGCTTTAAATTAGCCAGCGTGTGCACATTCACACAACGCACCTGTGCTAAGAAGCATTACCAAGTGCATTTATCTGGGAGGTTAATGGCTGATTTATAAAACACATCATGAGAAGAATGCCATGTGCGTTAGCATTGCATGAAAATCACCAGCTTAGTTTTAACTGCAACAACAAGACTAAATATTTATAGAAACATATTGAGAACAAATTTGAAAAAATATTCAGAAAAGGAGTTTGTGAATAATTCAATAAATATCAGGTGAGTTTAAAGCCTAGGTCAGACTACAGTCAGTGCTTTCTTTAGCATTTGTTTGAAAAAATGTGAGGGGACAAAGATCACAGAAAAAATATAATTCAATTGTTCAATGACACCTTCTTTTACTATGTGTCGAGACAAAGCTGAGGAAAAATGATTCAAAGACATACTGAACCATTTCTTATGGCATGGCACTGAACCTACAGCATATTTATGGAGAGGTGTAGCTTATTTAATTACAATGTTATGGAACTTCTTTAAATTATATCAATGTGGACCATTTCTATAAAATATTATTGAAATTAATTTTTCCAACTTTATTACAACTCTTTGCTGATGGAGATGTTAATCTCCCAAGTACAGACTGCAGAGTCAGTTCTTTTGCCCTTGATCTACACTTCTATTGGTTTTTGTCTTTCTCAGATTTCAGTCTCAGATGGCTTCGCAACACAAAGGCTCAACCACAGCAGGCCTGTGAGGATCAATGTTGAAATATTAAATATACACATTTTGGTCCATTGTGCACTGTTGGATAATGCGAGCATTCATAAAATAGGTCCCCTTTGATTCCTGTAACCCTCCAGGTCCAATTAGAGCTGGTTCATGATACACTTTAAACCTGCTGTAATTGTTGAGTCTGACCTAGGCTTCAGTGGTAAAAAAAAAACAACAACAAAAAAAACAGCGGAAATTAGAGATTCAGATGGATCCGTAAATTAATGCACTCCATTCTGCAGAAGAAAATCAAGCGTGCTGCAGCTAACTAAGAGAACAAACACGGATAGGAAGCAAACAAATTAACAAAAGTTAAGTTCTCAGAAGCCGCCTCAGCCACATAAAAGCAGGAGGCGAGAAGAGGACAGAGAGGGATGGGGTGAAGGAAACCTGATAAAGAAAACGAGAACACATGACGGAAGGCCTGATGACGTTAGTAGAAATGTAAAAATAGAAATAGCAATCAGTGTGATCAGAAATCAGTCAGTGGATGAAGAGAGTGAGTCACATAGGCGAGGAGATTTCCTGCAGATTGCACAGGGGAAGGGAAGAGAGTCAGTCACTTTTAATATTGCAACATTAAAACAAACAAACATGAGACACATGCCAACCCACACTAACCCCAAACACTCTAAACTTTCTCCACTAGACTCTCTAGGAAACTGCTGCCTTCTCTGAACTATTACTAATCCAATTAAAACCACTATTTACACTTACTATTAATAATCAGTGTTACATCTTGAGATGAACGGATGCCTGCTGTCAACTGCAGACTCACTTCGTTTAAATCAAAGCATCATGTAAGCTACACTGATTAAATAAAGGGAAAACAAACTCAACACAAAAACGAAAACACCAAAGGGGACCCAAAAATCATGCTGTTACAGCTTAACTTCAGTTTTCATAATCTGGCCATCACTGTCACCTGCAGCTGGGGGTTTACTGGCATTAGAATGCGATGAAAAATGAAAATATTAGCATTGAGGACTGTTTATGCCCACTGGCAGCAACTCTACAATTTTGCAAGAGTAGAATAGGGATGGCAACATTTCACCAGCATTTTTAAAATAGCTTGCACAGAGCAGTCTTAATAAAGAAATGTCTCTGCTTTTATGTTGCCTGATTCAAGCAATTACGAGAGCCAATTCAGAGGGTGACTCAGTGCCAGGTGAAGGCAAAATTTACATCCTTGGCTGGAACATGAAGATAATGTTGCTAATGAGGGCAGTTCATGACAAGAACTAAATTATGAAGCCAAAAGGATGAAAATGGTAGAAATGTAGGCAACTTGTTGCGAAGGCCACTTGCACAGAAGTGAAAAATCCAAAATTGCTTGTGTGATTATGCAAAGGCTTAGACAATGGAACGAATTAATTACCACATTACATTCAGGCGGTGATAGAGACGGAAAACAACTGTTTATCATATTATGCTATTAAACTGCTGGTTATATTTCATGGCACAGATAGACTTTAAGGGGCAACAGTCACTGGTCAAAATGAGGACACTGTCTGCGGCCCCGCCGCTGATCAGCTTAATGGGGATTTAATATGTTGTCTTGCAAAACAACTTCTCAAGTCTTGTATTTCAGCAAATCCAGGGGATCCTAAGCTCCTGAACCACTGCAATATTTTTAATCACAAATCTCTGTATTTGGCATATGATCTATTCCATCTGAAAACTAGAAAACTGGAGTCTGTGCTATCCCATCTGAAAACGGTGTGGAAATGCTCAGTAAATCTTCCCCCTATGATTGCCTTTCTCTGCGTTAGTCTGACTCTACAAAATGATCTAGGGCATATAGATTTTATTTTGGGGACGAGGAGACACAGGATTGGTCAGAGGGGAAAAAACATAACACGAAACCTGCTATTAAATCACAATCTATCACAGTTTACAACAGGACTTGAGTGGGAAAGGCTGGACTGGGCTTGTGTGGACTGGATCAGACTGGGAGAACACTAAGCACTTACCAGGGCAGTTGCGATAGGATACATTCTGTGTTCTTGGTCCTATTCTGGTTGGGCATGGACCTTGAGAAGCAAAAAGATGGGGCTACAGACATGCATGTTTGAAACTGCTTGGAGTGAAGTGACGACCTGTTTGGAATTTTTGTTAGATAGACTTCGCCCGGACTGAGAGTCCTTGGGCTGAAGTTTATTTTTCACCACACTACGTCGGTCTCAACTGTTTCCTTGGTGCAAGAAGGAGGCAAAAGACAATCATAACAGTGGGTGGACATGAGTGCACCTTGAGGCTAATCCTACTATTAAGGTTTGAGGTAACACAGCAAGACATGGGATCAATACTTCACTTAACTATGAGGAGAGTAGAAAAAAAACAAAAAGGAAAGAAAACAAGCGTTTAAGGGAGAAGCTACAGGATTTAGCTTTGCTCAATAAGGTGGACTCAAATACTCATTATTGCTTATTCCATTTTTAATTACAGGTCCTCAAAGCCTCGGAGAGGTTAACCTTTAAGTTGTAATGAGTTTCAGCATCTAATGATGCTCACTAATACATTCTGATTCAACACTGAGGGGAGCAGTGTGGACAGGTATACTGGTAATGAGCAATGAAGCAGAAACGTGTTGAGGGTCCATACAGCCCTTCAAGAGCAACATTCAAGCACTTTCAAGGTACCTACACCAAAAATTCCAAGACTCATGAAGCCTTTATCCATCACATCTAAGTTGTTTCTATAAATACAATTACCAAAAACAACAGAATATATTCACACCCACATGTATTTTGACACAGAAAAACATATGTTCATATTTTTCAATGTATGTTTTGATCATGATAATTTAATGCTTTTCAGAAGAAGACATCAACAGAGGACTTCTCTAGCTATGAGCTAACTTAGCTCGTCTGGTATGTGATTCTAGGGGACAAACAAATATGGTGAAGGGATTGTTTCATTACAAATATTAAAAGATTTTTGGTTTACAGAAATTATTTTGTGGATGAATCACCAGTAGGGATGTAACAATACCTCACAAGACGGTGCGATACAAATGTGACGATTCAAAACGGAGAGATATAATTGTGATAATTGTGATTCCCTCTTTTTAAACAGAAAGATTGCGCTCTGTAGAATTGACTTCCCTTGTTTGACATCCTACTTCACTCTCAGGTTAGTAGTTGTATCAAGGAGGAAAAACATGGCTGCTGTTAGTACACCATCCTGTTAGAAATCTGAGTTGTGGCAGCATGTTCTCCTCCTTTTTGAGCAGAGCAGAGTTGCTTCTGATATGTGCTGCAGCATGTCTGGTGCCAAGCATACAGCAAGACATCCGGTGGAGTCCAAGGTCAAGTCACAAAATGAAATAGGTGAGAAAATAACAGACAAGACAAAACAGTGTGCCTTGTAAAGATCCAGAGGACTCGCTGCGACCTGAGATGTAGATGTGCTGATATTCCTCAAAAAATGATGTAAATTATAAAGCGAGGGCACAGGCTGAGGCTTAGTTTGTTTATTTCAAGAGATTTTCTTGGTTTGTCTTAAACATGTATCTTTTTGATTTGGATTTGCTTTTAAATTCAGTTTAATTTATTAGTTATTTGATGAAAAGATTCAGTTACACTTTTACAAACGAAAGAAAAAAAGCACTGTTTTGAATGGATTTTACTCTACCTCAGGAATGAAAAAGGATCCATCATCTTTTTATATTTTGTAAATATTCATCTGAGACACAGGAATCTTTTTTTCATTTATAATTTGTCCTCAATGTCACTTAGTTAAAATACAACATTTGTATCGTAAACCGAGTATCTTGAATTGTATTGAATTATAAATTGAGTGTATTATTACATCCCTACAGGATTATGTTGAAAATCTGACATTTTTCAAGGAGTATATTAAAAATATATTTCTAACCTTTAAAACATAACCAAATAAATTAGGCATTTTCAAAACTTTGTGTTTCCAAACTTTTCGTGCTCCTGCTGAACAGAACATGTATTATTTATATTTAGGCATTTTTTGAGTTGATA
>CAFUXE010000685.1:361630-408713 GCA_903364295.1 Serranus cabrilla
AAACTCATTTGAATCTACGAGAGCTGCCAAGTACTGTCTTCCCATCACTTCCACTCTAATTATTTCAGTTTCACCTGATTAGTGATTCTGGCAATTCATCTACATCTTTGTCATTAATCAGTTTGTAAAGGTTACATGGGGGAATTTCCTTCACAAATTGCAAATGAACATGGCAGCTTAAAGGACAAATGGGGAATTTTAATTCAAAGGGCAATCTAAAGATTGTTTGGGCGCAATGAATATTTTAGCATCCAAGGAGCAGACAAAATGTTAACTCTATCTCTTTAGATGAAATATTACCTTGTTGACTTACGAGTAGAGCCATTCTGTTCTGTTACATAATGAAGCATCTGTTAACGTATTTCAACACCTGTTGTATGGATGTATATTAAGCCATCAAGGTGAGCTGTGTTTTGCGCCTGATAGACTTCTCCGTACAAGACTTGAGTAATGAGACACTCGCTTGCCATCATGGAGAGTCAGCGTGACTTCCTCTACCCTCCTTCTATTCTGCTACCTCATAACCAGGCTCGTCGAACGGCTGGAAACACGGTGAGCACATCAATAATAAAGGCGGTACAGAAAGAGGACCAAAGGGTTTCACAGGTCATATTTCATGAAAAGTTCATGGTGTGACACAGATGGAAGAAGAGACAGAGCAAAATGGTGCTGGAAGGTGTTGCACACAAAGAGAGCAGACTGTCTGGACGAGGCAGGAGGAAGAAATGAGACAGGATATGGGATGATACTGAAGAGAGAGAGACAGAGGGCAGAGGGAGAAGAGGATGGGAGTGCAGGGGAGGAGGGAGAGTTTTCAATTCATGACAGAAGGGTCAAACTTACTGTAGGGCACACACTCATACTGGACCTCCAGGTACTTGTAGGTCCCTGGGCAGGGGTCAGGGAAGACATCTGAACCCGTGATCACAATGCACTGGGTCCGATTGTTGCATCTGAGAAGGACGAAAAACAAAGAAACAAATTTAGCAACAATGACTCTACTGCCTGAACACATGCACGCTCGTTTTTTCAAACAGGGAATATAATCAGATTCATTAAATCCATAAATATGGAGGTAAAGCGTGGAAATGGAAAACATGTTCTTCATTTAGAAGTTTGCCTCTTCCAACGTCATTACTGATATAAAAGTATAATTGTGCTTCATTTCATTTCAGAATGATGTTCCTGTGTCGTCTTGTGTTATAACCTCTTTCCTTTACAGCGGTGCACTTTCCCTAAAAGCCCAAACTCCTCTCAGCCGGGCTGCGGCATGTTTAGCTCAGCTTGAGCCAAGAAGACGGAAAAGAGAGCCTCTGGTCTACAAAAAGAGTAAAAGCATTTCAGCCGTTTGGAAACACTTTGGTTTTAAGGAGCCTGACAAGAAACAACAAATACGGAATTATATTGAAAGTTCAAGAAAATCCATTGATTGAAAAAAACATGTTTTTGAAAAGTTAAATAAATGCATTATGTTTCCAAAGTCAATATTGATCACGATTTTTGCCATGATCAAGCAGCCCAATCTTAACAAAGAAGTGCTGCTGTTACCACGTAGCCGGGCTATTCAGTGTGTCAGCCACAGAACCAGCTCCACTGCTTTCACTCAGTGCTCGCCCATTGGGTTTTCTGGGTTTTCTATGTGTGCGGTGTAAAAGAAGTCCTTTGTGTGCTGTACTATCCCATGTGTCCTTTTCAAGAGTTTGGATGATCTGTCTGAATGTGTATGAGTCAATGAAAAAATCCAAAAAGCCTCTGCCATAATGCAATATAACCTGTCTAGTCAGGTCTTAAGTGAATTACATTCCTGGTTTTCTGAATGAGTCTGTTCTTTCTTTAGAACTGGCTACTGTGCATGTGTTTTGCATTCTTGTAACTGGAAATCTGTGAATACAATTTGGAATTAAATGAAATGCACTAATCAATGCAACAAATATCAGTGGATAAGACATAAAGACTTACAAACCAGATAACAACTGCATGAGGACCTCATGCGATTGCAGGATTTGACCCCCCACATCTGTGTTTGGTGGGGCCCATTTGCACGGGATAAACAAAGTCTGTGTTCCACTCAAATGTCCCGACTTATTGATTTGAGCGTGTTCCCTCTCTGAATGGGTCTACATGCTGAGTAGCTAGATAAGGCTCTTGAATTTACAGCCAGAATGCCACCAAAGGTCTTATTAACGATTTCTCCTACAGCTTCCACAACTCTCACCTCAGGAAATACCAAGATACTAATTAAGGCTTCTTAAAAAAATAAATAATCAGTTTAGTGATAGAAAAATGGTCGTAATTAATGCTACATGGTATGCATTGAGAACAGAGATGACCTATATATAATTATAAGAAAACACAAGGAGGACCTATATAAAGGTTTTATCAGCTGTCACATCTATACATCTCGTTTTTCCTTTCACCAGCCATGCGGAGCAGTGTCAGGGGATAATTTCGGTCACTGCCTTTAACATCTGGAGAGCTGACATTCTAATTGAGCCTGCGGTGTGCTCTGAAGCCCGGGGAATTGCAGGTGACCGCCCTTTCGCTGTATTGAAATCATGATAATGACATCTATACCCCCAGCAAGCCGTTGCTGCTACCATGGGGACTTAAAATTCCATTGGCAACGTGAGGAGCCGGATCAATAACCCTGTTCTGCTGATTTAGCAGAGACCAGAGATAATATTTGTTTCTTCTTATCACAGACCAGTGCACCCATTTACAGCAGATCATTGGAAAATGTATTACTGGGTGCATTGCATTGTGCTTTGGGTTTTGCCTTTGTTTTTGGCCGCTGAGGTAATCACCGCTCTGTGTCCAAATGTTATTAATATAATATTAGGTAGCGCAGAGGAGCAGTGGAGGGTTGCTTACTGTTGGGATGTATGGCATTGAACTGACGCAGGGGGGCTGGAAATTGTTTAGGTTTCAGAGTGAAAACAACCACATTTTAGCTGCATACAATGAACAAAAAAAATTATTCAGCAACTTAAACAAACGGCTCCTGTGTTCACATAAAAAAACACTAAATCACAATAGCGGCAGGGAACAGAATTAGCCATTACTTTTTTCTTTTTTCCCCCCCAGCAAAAAGCAATTCATCTCCCTCTTCCTCCTGTTCGGTTTCTCCCAATCAGCATGTATGCCAATTAAAATAGTTCACACACTTTTTTTTTTTCAAATACATTTGAAAGAACGTTTTTTAATTTCACCAAAGGAAATAAAAAGGTTTTTTTTTCCTTTGGTAATGTTAAAGCTGTTTATTATATCACAGAGCCATAATGACACATATTTCTGTCTATATCTGTGTGTGCATCTGTGTTTAGTGGAGGTCTCAAGAGGCATTTCAATTTATTAATGACCTTCACGTGTGATAACAGATGAGAAAATCAGCATATTGTATTTGTTTTTATGGAAATGAATTACTGTTTTGGAATTAAAACATGCACCTCATGCTGGGCCCATAATACGCCGCTTGTTTTTGTGGGTAATATTTCATGACTCTGCAGCACTTTCCATATATTATATGGTCACTTTGATGATTCTGTCCCCTTGCTCATGCATAAGCATATCATGCAGGAGCAATATAAATTACAGTGCTTTATCTAAGAGATTCCAATGAGACTGGGAAATGACTGCCTGGTTTATATTAGGCATATGAAACAGAATGATATCAAAAATAAAATTCATGACACTAATGAGACATAGGGCTGCCATCGTTTCTCAGGCAAATGTATTAAACAACAGGACATAAGCACAGGGGGAAAAACACCTCATATTTCTTTAGAAACAATGTTGACATAAGTGTTGATAGCTATTTCTGATATATTGCCCTAATTTTAGAGCCGTGGAGCAGGAGCGCCCTGATCTATGTGCCTGTGTGACTCTGATTCCTTCTCATCTGTGAAACCTTGGGCCTCTCCTGAGACCAATTGAAAAAGCCCTAATGACTTCTTCTATGCATAGTCGTAGCCCTCAATTTCAGGGAGAGCATGTAATTGAAATTCCTCCCATAAAAAGTTCAGCATTTGGGCCTGCCAGGGCACAGGTCTCAAAGTGCACACTAATTAAATACATGTAAAATATGATATCTCTCACTATCTTTTGATAGTCTGAGGCTATATAGTAATTAATCATGTACATAATGAATATTAAGTCAAAGGAAGCTTTTCTCCACTTTCCTCCAGAGTGAAACATTCAAATTCTATAAATACCATCAGTGCTCAACAGGATTTTACTGGAGAAAAAGTGGATTTATTTTATCTTGTAATGCACGAGAGAGAATAATTAGCCAGTTATTAGAAGTTATTTGGTAATATTTCTGCATAAGCTTACACAGAACGTAACTTTATTTATTTATTTTATTCGACAGAGACTGTAGCAGCTAATTTTCATCTTTAGTCCCTGGACAGCAAACATCAAAAACAATAATGCTGAAGTATAAAAACACTGTTACAATACATTATATTTTAACTGTACAACAATAAATGAACACTAAAATAAGACACATTAAATGTGTGCGCTTATGCATGGTGTTTACATGATTGGGTTGATTATAGCCAAAATGTAATTGGATTTAATCTTAATATCTCTTTCATTTAAATTCCACATTTGCTAAAATACTGAAGTAACAATAGTCAGAATTTCAGTGTCCAAATGATCCTGACATATTTTCCTCTCTGAGAAAACTAAAACGAGGGCAGGTTGGAGCTACTCTCTGCTTTGATTGCCTCCATTTCCCCGACCAGCCTGTTAATCACGCTGAAGTATTGTAAATGTAATCCCATCACATCTCTGACCTTTTGGGAGAGGCAGACATCAGTACAATTAGAGTGTCACAGAAAATGCTGCTTGGATTTGATGCAAATCTCCTTTAAAAATGAGCACTCCCTGCTGACAGCGGGAAGGGCCGCGATAAGATGCCAACAAGGTGTAACTGATAGCACTCCTGATACCATGTATCCACATGCAATTTAACCTTTTCCACCGCCGTCATAAAGCATGTCAAAGGCATAATTGGACATGAGGATAATGCGCTAAATGAATAGTAAATTGGACTTGAGAATAGAAAAATTCGACAGCCTCTAATTCCACTAACAATCGTCGTAGTGTAAAAGGAGTTACTTAGGAGTAAAGCCTGCAATCTACATCGGTTACACACTAATCCGTCTCTGAGAATGCTGCTGTGCAGGAGATCTCCACGAGCCTGCAACTCAGCTCTGCTTAGACGTACTTAACCTGTTTACATTTAAGCTTGAAGTCATTTACAATATATTTAGATGCACTTCTCCTACTTTTAAATAACAGGTATAGTTTAGAGAAGCAAACACATTTGTCAATATCAGCTTATCACATACAGATGTCAGCTAAGTAACAAAAAGATAGTAAAAGAAATAACAGATATTTTTGAAATTCAAATTTAGAAACAGCCTCACCATTACATTCTTAGTTTGTCTAGCAGGGAATACAAATAAGTTTTCATGCCCCTGAAAATAAAGGAAATTGCTCAGTAAATGTATAGGTCACAATTGATCGATATGAACATCTAACTATTACATTTTTTAAACTTTAAAATATGGATCTGTTTAGGCTCGGGATGGGAATTAATGAGATTTTGTTGATTGTTGTTATTTTTCAGTTTATCAGTCCGATCCTTTATTGATTCACTTCCTGATCAGTGCCGACAAGTTTTGAGCATCAACGTAACTGTTATATTATCCCAGCGTCTAAAGTCATTGTAGCTGAAATGAGAGAATATTTTGTACGGCATTCGTTTTCATTTATGTTTTTGTTAGTCAAAGAAAGAATCTGCTTCGCCTGCCTGCGTGGCGCTAATTTTACCATAACAGGATATTTATCCTCGGTAACAGACGTGCTGCTCAGTGGAGAGCACTCATGTGTAAAGTGTCAAATATGTGACATTCCTGGAGTTTAAGCTCATGGTTTGTAGAGAGATGTTCCAGAATAATGCTGGTGTTTCCACTCTTAATTAAAATAATCATTTTACAGACAAGCAGGCCTGTTATCACCTTTCTTTGTGGAATAAAGCCGTGTTATCTTCCTCTCAACTGTGACACCTTCTTGTTTTAAGTTCCCAGCAAGACGTCATGACCGTCATGATCTTTGTTTTGCAATGCACAACTGTGAAAACATGCCAGCGTTGATAAATGGACCCGATAAGCTTGGAGGCATATTATTCCAATGGACTAAACAATTTGGAACCAATTCTCAACCGGAATGATTCCCGATTCCCAGCCCTAGTTTTGGCCATAAAATTCAGTGTTGGTCTGGCTAAATATAAACAGGTTTGGTCTTTGAAACCAAGAGTTGGTACTTTTTACGTTAGTTATGCCTTTGGATATACTGCTTTAAAATTGAACCAGTGCAGACATTCATCACATGTGACATGTCATGTGCTCCACATGTGATATGGCCAGTTTAAACTAAGGCCAAGATGCTCCTTAATTGCAGAGTCCTAGATTGTTTGGCCCCCACTTACTCACTTTTCTCTGCCACAACACTGAACTCAGCATTCAGGAAGCCTAAGCAGCCATTTGTAATTCAGAATATAAAAAATAGCATCAGCAGCGAAAACAATTGGCATGTAACTGGAGGAGAAAAGCGACATGAGTGAGGGGAGCACATTACAGAAAAAGGCACAATCTACTTCCTGGTGCTCCCAGTTTGAATTTCAATCAAATTAGCGTCTCTTAAACTCAAAGTGACCCGTCTAGCTCCATTTCATCTGAAATGCTGATGAGGTTCATGGCACAATTATCAAGGCAGACATCTCTCTCAAGAGGCAAGCCTGTTGATAGCAGACAGGCCATTGAAAAATTAAATCATTTCCAGGGCCACAGAATGGCAGCAAAGGAAACAATCTGTTGCAAACAGACCACAAAACACACACACAAACACACATGCTGGATGTATAATCACCTCCAATATCACTATATTTGGACCATTTTCTAAGGGGGTGGTCCAATAATGTTTCAGGAAATAGGTCGTTAGAAATTAACCATTAGCATCCTGCTTTAACTTTAGCTCTGACCCAATATCCGGGTATCCATCCCAGAAACTTGTAATTACTGTCATATGCTAGTGTTTATGTTATATTTACTGGAGCTGCCAATGGTGCTCGACGGGGGGATTCCAGGCTCTTACAGACTTGGAGGGAAGGCTGTCTGACTCACATCCGTCCATCTCACCTATTGATTTTCAAACGAGCAAAAGTATATTGCCATGCCACTGAAGTCAATGGAAATACTATTGTGACATTCTGCAGGTCTAAATGTGACCTTTATATGCCGGCAGAATGCATTGTGAGCACGCCCACGCATAAAACCAAAGCTACACAGGAATGGCTTAAAAACAACAGTGTTAATGTCCTGCCGTGGCCGAGTCAGAGTCCAGATCAAGAACCTGTGGCTGGACTCAATATAAAAGGGAAGTTCACTCATGACCGCCTGCAACCCGACACAGCCTGAGTAGTTTAGTGAAGGAGAATGGGGAAGAACTGCAGTGTGCAGATGAGCAAAGCTGATGGTCAAGACTGTAATTGGTGCTAAATGTGCATCACTGAAAAGCCGACGTGAAAGGGGCAGATACCTACACATCATTTCCATTTTTTATTTATTAATCAATTCAAATCACTTTGTAAATATCTGTTTTTACTTTGACATAAGAATCGTTTTCTGTTGATAGAATGTAAAAATCTAATATTGAAGGTATGATATGGAAATGTTCTACTGAAATCAATAAGACCTTTGTTGTATATTTTGTTGAGTTGTATTCTTGTCTATCCAAAGTGTTTCAAACTGTGTGAAAACCTTAAGAAACCTGCATTTATAAGCCAGCTGGTCAATGGTGATGTATCAGTTTTGTGCATGTGTTCAGCATTGTGGTTTTCTGCCACAATACAACATTTTTATGAGAGACTTATTAGATATTAGTCAATGTATACATATTATAAATTAAATACAACAGCTCCCATGATCCCATGCTACTTCAAGACATCACTGTTATGGTTTTGATTGAGTGACCTCTAAAAGCAAAAAAACTACATATTGTCCAAAACAGTAAAACATGAAAACTTTGATGGGTTGAATACTTTAATATAAATACCATATGTGCAGACATTTAATCAGATTTTAAATGTTGGATTCAACTGAAAATGAATAAAAGTGTATGTACAAGGGTGTAATTTAACATTGGTAGAAGAAACTGAATTGCATACACTGTATTAATATTACTATTAATATTATGAAATAGTGTTGGGCCAAATGGCTAAAATTTCTAAGTACATGTAATTGTATATATTGCGATATTGATACTGTACATTGTCTGGAAATTCTATAAAAATCCAATATGATGATAAAGCAGTGCTGCACATAAACTTTGTCCACAATGGCCAAATATATCCTGAAATGATAAAATTATAAAAATGATCATGGTAAAAATTGTTGACAATATATGAAGTCATGTTGCCATAGTAATATTACATGACATAACCCATTTGTAAAATAATCGAAATTCATTTTCCTTAACCGGATATTTTAATAAGTTTTCTTTTTTAGTATTCGATAAGGTTATTTGTTGGTTTATGCAGTTATTTGGCTGATGAGGACCACTGATGATGGTTTATATACTTTGTATAAATCTGGCACATAATTACCAATATAGTGTTGAGCAGAAAGAGCAGTTTCATGGCTCATGAACTTGTGTACACCCCAAGCTAAATCTGGATCTTTATAAAATCTTAATCTGCTGCACTTTAAATAAACACTAACACTGTATGTGCAGGGAGGAAGAACAAGGCAGTGTGCTGTCAGGCGGCAGCAACGGAGCTCCTCGGAGAGCCTTGCAAGCAGTGCTGTCACCGATATAAATAGTGTAAGCAGCACCATTTAGTCTCCAGAACTGCCTCTCGTTTATTGACGATTGCATGGTAATATTACTGGGTCATTTCAGCATTACAAGTCAGCTGTTAACAACTCTATTAACTTAATAATGCGGGATAAAAATCTGTCACGTTCAAGCTGATGATATCATCGTCACAACATAAAAACTTTCAAACACCCAGTGGAGAATGCTAACGATCATTTTAATGATAATTATAAAGTAACTAACTGTCCTCTAATCCCACTAATGAATTTCACGTCATCTGTTAGAGAGCCATCTGCTCTGATCATTGTTGTCATTGACATGCTCCTTGGAAAAGCCATGATCCACGGGCACGGCAGGACTCAGCCATGTTACGTTACAGCAATCGATGACCTTGTTATTCAATACTTACAATGAAGCTCATCAGTCAAGGAGAAATCAATAGATGTAAGCCACTTATTCATACTGCATATCTTAATATGTTCTTTTTGTGACAATGATTAGTTAAGATGTGTCATTGTCATCTTTACTACTCCTCAAGCTACTGGGAAAAGGACTGCTGGTCAGATTTAAATCAATAAGCACCAGATGGTTCGTGCATGTACAAGTAAACGTATTAAATAGTAATAATATTCAAACACATTTGAATTACACTTTTAATCTAGAAGATGTTATCTTTGTGGTAAGAATGTGTTGTGGTTGAAATCATTATCATTATAATCAGAGCAGATGAGGAAATGTAATTATTAAGAACTAAAATCCTGAAAAGAAGAACATTACAAAAAAAAAAACCTCACTGAATATTATTACCAATGAATTAATTATTTCAAACTGTACTGCCATGCAGTTTCACATCTGCTGGGGAGGTGTCCATGTGAAAAATTCCTGTACAGATTATCACCCACTTGAGTCGACTAATTGCTTGCAGCTGAATGTTCTAATTGAGCCACAACCGTCCTAAGGCTATTTTCATAAAATCATTGTGCTCATGAATATAATATGCCAGCCAGATATAAAAACAACTTGGAGTGCCAACAGGATCTATCAAACTCAGCGAAGCCTCAATCCAATTCTCCGCACTTCAGGACTACATTAATTTCGGATGTTTAAAAGTGAGCACAGTTTTCCACACAAGTGCTAATGTGATTTTTCCCACACACTTAAATTAGTAGGCCAGGGTAATTATGGCAACAAATAATGTTGGCTCTTCAGTCCCTTCATGATGGAGACCGTACAGTAGGAAATACTAGTTTTTTCTCTCCATTCACAGTGTGTGTGCTTTGGGTTGCCCCACATATGGAAAACTTCAGCAGGGTTAGCCTCAGCAGGAGCCAGAGCACTGCCCAGAGTGTTGACTTGTGGAGAAGTGAAGGGCCCAGACCTTGAAACAAACATTGCATTCCAAATAGGCAAAAAAAAAAAATCACCACATTTCTTGTTTGAGGATGATTATTTTTGGCAGCAGAGACATTACATTTGCTTCCTTTTTTAGTCTATTCCTGTAAATAAATGGACAAGCGATAAAAAATCACTAATTAGTCCCATATGCAATCTTGGGCATTTGTCAAGTTGTCCTTGAATCTATTTTCATGACAGTGGACTGTTTTAAGTTGCTGCTCTGATTACACACGCACTGCTTTTATACTATAGACCTACATAATAATTTATCTGTGCATCTTAAAATGTATCTGTATTTATATATGTATTCATTTGCATCCATTAAAGTAACTTAGATTGATGTGTGCTTTTCCATATTCTTATCAGGCTTTTCTGATCAGTCCTTATACACACATATAGTGTATTGTTTCATTACTTTTATTCCCTGCTGTATTACTGATTTTATGTCTACATCTCTTTGGTTCTAATAATAAAAAAAATATTTTTTAACAAATATAAAAATCTATAGCTTAATCTCACATAAATAATAGCATAAATATACATTCACACTTTCCATGGTGATATATCTCACAAGAACTTTCACACTGACAAAGAAATTATTATCTATGCATGCCACTTTATATGCACAAATATATGCCAGTCACTTTTTTACATCAGTCAGTGTCTTTTTGGATTTCTTCCTGCGGTATCAGATGTGTCAGGCTCTTTTTGTGTGATTTTTGAACCCACGCGTCTGACTTTTGTATCACAAGACTTTTTCTTCGAACACACATATTCCCCTCTTTGCTCTGAGTACAATGGCTCCGCGGTGACACTGAAATGCTAAAAACACCTTTAAAATAACATCTGAACTGCGGCCCCTGGCACTCGCAGGATATGCATATGAGGAATGAACCGGAGTCCTCTGCAGACGCTGGCTGGAAAGTGTTTCTTCGAGACTGTTTGGGATTTGTTGTCATGTGGCTCCTGCTGGGTCAGTATTTGTGCTTCAGTGGACTGTTTTTGTACGAGCGGGAAGAGGGCAGCGTAAGACACAGGGCCACAAGCGGGGAGCGGGCAGGCTGCAGCCTTTCAAGACAGACAATGTGAGTCAGCTATCTGACTTCATCAAACAGGGCTTGACAATAAACCCCCTGAATACAAGGGCTCTACTGTTTTATTTCATTATTTTTTTATTTCCCTAGGCGGCTTGCCAGAGTTGCTGACGGTCTCATACCGTCCAATTTCTCTCTCTGTGGCACTCATATGTCATTCCATCCTCTGCACTTTGGCTCAGATGGCATCCCTATGTGACAACTGGTCTTATGTATAAGGTCTCATGTATGCGGCTTTACCAGCGGAACCCTGCTGAGTTGCGTGCGTGCGCGCACAAGTGCGTGCACCTCCGTGGGTTTGTTTTCCACAATAAATCATGATTCTTTGCACATGAGTGATAGCTACAGAGACAGTGGCTTTAAAATGTGGGGCGGCTCGGTGGTCAGTGATCAATCTGTAAGTCAGGCCTGCCAAGAGACTGCCCTTAATCTGACCAACAGGATTTACCAAAGGCCCCGTACAGAAGAGCAATATGCTAAAGTTAAGAAAAGGCCAGTGGTGGAAGCAGCATTCAGATTATTTACTTCAGTGAAAAAACACTTTAGAAGTACTCATTAGTAGTTTCATTCATTAATAGTTTTATTTATATAATATATGACTTAAAGAATCTAATTTAAAAGCAATTAATATTCCCATTTTTGTCCATAATTATCAAAATATATCATTACATATTATAATTTATGAATTATTATGCAAGTTGAATTTAAATGTTGTAGTTTTTGTAGCAAGTTTTTACTTTTTTCTACACTGTGGGGTAGTTACAGGGCAACATATTTCATAAATTGATCATATGCTTTGTCGTTAAATCTAAATATGAAAAGAAACTTCAGCTGGTAAATAATTTGAGTGTAGAAAAAATAAAAACATTTGTTACCAAACTCGAAGAGGAAGTGCTGCACTGGGTCAAGAATGCTTATTTTTAAAAAGAACAGATAAATAAATAAATAAAATGTTATCATCTTTTTTTATTATTATTATTATCTTAAATTGTGCTCATCTACAGCATTTAGTTATTTTCCACCACAGGGCAATGCTCCACATGAAAAACATTTTGCAATGAAGCGCAAGATCTATAATGACACTGCATCTGGAGTCCAAATATTTGATGCAAATTTAACAAAACATTTTTTTTTTTAAATGTTCTGAATTAAACAAGACAATGCCTAAAATGTATTCCTCAATGTCAATGCCAAATATCCTTTCAACATCACCACAATAAGTAAAGTTTTCATATCGAGAGCCAGAGGGTGAGTTTGTGCAGCTGGCAAACAGCCATCAGTTGAGAGGATGGTTCTGTATAATAATCATTTATGACTGGATTGACAACATATTAACTTATTGCCAAAAAAATAGATTAACATATTATGCATAAGCCAAACTTTTCCTCTCCGTCTCTTTTGTTCCTGACACACACTCTGCATACTCTGCCGCCCCTCAGACACGCTGGTACACATTAAATGGAGTTTGCTAAGAGCAAGTGGCTCAGCCTTACTAATAAGGCAAACCAAAGCTTACAGTGATAGACTGATGTTAGCATACTTAATCTAGAATGCACATTTGCAAGGTAATGTATTCATCACAGTAAATTACAATAGACATAGTAATTACCTCCTGCAAGCCAGATCAGATCTGCAGTTTGTCAGTCGTGTCAAATCAGGAAAGAGTGAAAATAAATAGCTCATTGTTTTTGTGAATTTTGTTGAAAGGTTAATTTGTTATGTTCATATTTTGAAATGTGAGTTTGATGTTCATTTGGAGTTCATTGCTGTGCTCTCTGACTCTGCTTCCTTCTATTCATCAGACCTGCTTCTGTGAAGTCGGGTGAAGTCTCTAATTCTCTTTCTTTCAGGTTCAGCTGTCTCTGTAGGTGCTTACATTAATGTCTTGGAGGTTATTGATGCTGACAGGCTACTGTTACATTTTTTCTTCTCCTCAAAATTTACATTTAGTTTTGCTGTATTCTATGCAGTAAATCAACTGGACGATGGAAACAGTTTGATAGTCTTTTGTGGGAGATTTGACTCCAAACTCTGGGGATTTAGAGGATTTTTTTAAGCACAGGATGCCAGCAGGGACAACCAGACAAAATTAAATGGTCGACAGTGGTCCATAATTGGCTGCTAAGGGCAACTAGGCAACTGTTTCTGTTGAACCCTGTCAATTATTTTGTAATGGTCCTGTAACTTAAGCTTATTTTGTCATCATTTGTTTCGGTCTTGCACTGAGATGTCTGCAGTTTTACCTTTGTGACATGATCTTGTAGGCATCTGGAAGATAGCAGTTGATGTTCTCCATCTGGAAAGGGTCGGCATCGCAGATCTTGTCATCTGTTCGGCCATAGTTGGCACTTTCGATCATAATGACATCACTTCCTGGACACCGCAGATCGATGGGGTAACCCTCACAAGACAGCTCTCTCCGTACTAAGCCAAATGGCAGGGCAGCTCGACTAAACCCTGAGGGAGAGAGAGAAAAAGCTCTATCAGTGCAAATCGAACGGAGATGTGTAGCTGAGCTGACACAGAGGAAGACGGCATGAAAGGCAAAAGACACCGGATATCAGAGCTGAATGTGCTGGATATACATAAAAGCAGCATTTTAGTGCACATTCATTCCTTTTTATTCAAAAGGCTGTGAGGGTTTAGCAGGACGAATCTATGTGGAACCTTGGATCGGACTACTGGCCTGACATACATCAGAATATTGAGTGAACTTTTCAGATCTAAACCGCACCAGTGAGCTAATGGTGTTAGTATGTCATCCCCGTGTCTAACTGGTCCCGGAGAAAATCGATAATTGTCATTAAAGTCTATTTTGTCGGCTAAAATGTCTGTAGCACTGTAACCCCTTACGAGCATTGAAGCACAGCAAGCTCACTGATACAATAACCAAAGCCAGCAGGCAGAGAATATATAACTTCATTAAGAATTCACTTTGTAATGCTTTTTTCTTGTTTTTTTAAACCTTTTTTTTCTTTGTCCTGTGTATCATTTCCCTACGAGAGCCCACTGCCATCACACACTAGAGACCTGTGGTTTAGTTGCAAAGCTCATTTTCCTAAAAATAAAAAAAGTACAACAAGCATCTGTACAACATAAGTGTAATTTAATCCACTTTGCAGCGCTGACAATCGAAGGGCGGGCTATTGAGAGGGTGGAAAAAAAAGAAAGTTGTGTGTGTGTATATGTGTGTGTCTGTCGGGGAGGGTGTGGGGGTAGGAAAAATAGAAAAGAAATCAATATTGTGGCTTTCTGCTCTGCAAATGCGAACAAAGCCAAAAGCCATACTTTAACTAAGAGTGAACTACATACATAAAGTCCATCAATCCAAATACGGGGTGTTTTTGGTCCGAGCAGCTTTCTGCGGCTGTGACATGGCACGTATTAGAGGAGAGTGGCACAGAGCTTAAAAAGATTGCCAGCTGCCCCTCTGTGGACTTTGACTAAACCACTGGCAGATGAATAATAACTACAGCTTCCGTCCTTGCAGTGCTGACTCCGTCACCTCTTTGAGCCTTTTAAATAATGGTCTTGCTACCTGCAACTTGGTTGATGGCTATGTTGTTAGTGTTTCCAAAGCCTGTATTCCCCTAATGAGGTTTAGTTCACAGTCACAGGAGAAAGAAGAAAAAAAGAGTGTTACTTCTTCTCATGCACTAATTTGTTTGGCACCTGGACAAGTCGGACCGATCCATATGTGTAGTTGTTTATAATTACAAAGCACTTTTTCTCTTCATGAGTCATCCTGTAAAATGTTCTTTGTGTGGCAACAGTTTACTTAAAGCTACTGACTTCAGCTCTGCTAAATTAGCCTGGAGTTCATTTTACCCTATTGGATGCTTCATCAATTAACCACCGATATAATTATCTTAGTCTGATTAAATGCTATGCTATAATGGCGGGATATTAGCATTCTGTATTGTGTCCCTAGCCAGGATATAGTACTGTGGTATTTTACAAAGGAAGATAAATGTCAGTTTGTATTGCCTGATCCTCCGTTTGTGCACCAATTAGGTGAAAGTCCGACTTCTAAGGAGCTCGGGGTAAACAAAGGATGGATCCGTGTGGAGGACGGCAGCTTGCCTATCTAACCTCAATAAGACTTTATTTGTTTGGGAGCATACAATCATCAGGGAAGGATCTTTTTTCCTCTACTTGCTCTTTTTGACAGCAAACTTTCTCATGTGACCAATAGGCATGAAAAAGTAAAGGCTTTCAAATATGATAGGTTTCAGCCATATTTCATTTTTGCAGCCCCTTTTCTCTCTGGAGTCAAAAAGAAACACTTAAGGTGATAAACAATTTATCAGAGATGTTGGCTTGAGAGAAAAAGCCCAAGTGTTGGAAAAAAGAAAAGAAAGAAAACACGGCGTGCGAGGAACAGGACTTGACAGCCAATCTTGAGTTCATGTCAATGCACTTCAGTATAGCTCCATCAAAAGTCAGCGATACAATGTGTAGTAGCTATAAGAAACTATGTAAAACATCAGTCAATGCCACATTACATTTTCTATACTCAGAACATGACGTGAAAATGGCAGATTTACAATGGAGACACATCCACTGCTTTTCTCTCATCAGCTGTCTTATCAAAGAAAAGGACAGCTTTCATTATCCACATGTGGTGCAACTGAGATATTTAAAAGCTTTAAGAAGAAATAATTGACAAAGCTCTATAATCTACCCCAATGCACATGAAGAAGAAAGTTACATATTATACCTCAACAATGAATAAATATTCAAACCCAGTCTTATAAAAATATATATACAAAGAAACTTTATTTATCAATTACATTTACAGGGAAACTAGTTTTCCCCCACAGTTGCATTTTTATGCACATGGTTAATGGTGAGAATTGAAACAAAACTACTTGGTTAGGTTAAGCCTAACTTTTGTTTGAGTCATAACCACCCAGCCTCCTCTCCATGCAGATTACCAGGCTTTGATTAGAAACAAATTGCCTAGTGAGTAATTCATTCTTGGAAAATTGACGCACTGGAATTTGTAGCTATTCCATACAATTGTGTTTGGTGAAAAAACAGTAAAAGCCACGTAAGTTCCCTATAGGGAGGGGGAGAAGGGAGGACATTGAAATCAGGAGACCTGTGTTTGTGTCCCTTAGTGTCCCAAGTTAGGATCAGAAATTTAGATTCTTCCGGGTTCCATTGTTGGAAGATATGGCATTAATAATGTGTTTTTTAAGCCCAATCCTGTTGTTTTTACCCAACCTAAACCAAGTGGCATTAGTTCGTAACCTAATCAAGTGTTAAAAAACTGTTAAAATGTTTTAAACAGCTATTGTAATATGTTTAAAACACATTGTGATGATAGCATGTTTGCAACATGTTAAAAACACTTGTTCTATCATCACTTTTCAAATATATTACACTGCAAAAGTTTTCTGTATACTGGATGAAAAACCTTTCTGTCAAAATATAAATGAAAATGCAGTTTTTTTGTATGTATCTTGAAACAGTACTAGTATTTTTTTCTGTTGAATCGACGGAGACCGAGCTTGTCTTACTATAGAGGTCAAACAGACTTCACATGGATCAATTGGGCAGCGGTTACATATGGCTGGGTGGGATACATTACCTTGCACTGGCCTATTTTGTGGCAGAAAGTGAACTCGTTCTTTGGCCATGTGAAAGACCTCTAAGCTTGATCTCCAAATCTGCAGCCAGACCCACTGAAGCTGTGTGTCCCTCGAACACTGTTATAACACTTAAACCCCTCTGCAGAGCCTTTACAATCTCAGCTTCTGGTTTTATGATTTAGAACTGATGCCGTCTTTCTGCCTAAGTAGGAAAACAGAGACCGGAGCAATGAGGAGATAAATGTGTGCTCAGGAATACTGCAAGACTCCTACGGAAATGCACCAGTAACTTGCTGATGACAGGCCCTGTAATAACAGTACATTTTCGTGTTCAAATCTCTGGAAATCAAACAAAATTGCCGTCCTCAAAGCACACTTTATTTGCCAGCTGGGTTTGTGCATCATGTACCAAAAGTGCGCTCGTAAACAACCTCCAAAAGCCTCTCTCCATTGATTAGGCCCGAGGCTGAACTACTTTTCACCCTGGTGTCGGATGGTATTTTTGGTACATGGTGAGATGAGTGACACAGACAAATCTATACAGGGACACCCAGCAGTGCAGCAAACAATAGATGCACGTCCGACTTTCAATGGCTACAATTAGTAATCCACCAAAATAATCTGCAACTACCACATTTATTTGCAGAAATATCTCCATCAGGCTAAAAAGAAAAATATTTACACTGCTATAAGGAAAAATCCAAAGCTGTTGCTTTTTATAATAGAGGGTTTATGTGACTGCTTCAAATAAATCCTCTTCTTCAGTGTTCATACAGATTTTATGAAGACACCAAAACACCATCAATCATGTTCTGGCATGACAACACATTGCAATTACAACAGAATAATGTGATCACAGTGAATCTAACATAAACAAAATCCAATGCTTACTGTCTCACTTAACTAAATAAATTCATTATTCAAATGAGCCAGAAAAGTAATCATTATTTTGCGCATGGGGTCATTAGCATAATTATTCAAGGGATGCATAATATGAAAATTATTTACTTTCCATATGGTAACAGTAAACCACGTCAAGAGGAATTTTCCCTTTCTTTGCACTCCTTCTGACAAGTCTTCTCAATCACATCTAGAAAGATCTCAACAGTTTATTGCAGCACTTGTTGCTATGTCTTTTTACTTCAGAGCCTTCTATGACTGGGGAACAGGCTGCTAAGCAAACAAAATGGCGCCACACACTGCACACACCACTGGTGCATGGGCGCAAAAACAGAACCACATGACTGCGACTGAGAGGAATTTTTACTTGTGTTCGCCTTAGTCTGTCACACATAAAAAACAGACTCAAAGGGAAACTCAGCACCCTCCTCTTCGCAGGTAGCACACTCTTCAGACATCTCCTTGAAATATGAGATGTTATTTTTCCAGCTTTGATGTACTTTCACTCTTTGATAGTGCATCTGAACCAATGACAAGGGCTGAAAGGAGAGATGCTTATCAATCGAACACCTGAAAAAGGAGGAGTTTTACATTCTCTGCGCTAATTAAACGCCAGGGAGCAAAGGATCAAGGGAGAGTCAATCAAATATTATGTGTAAAGCTCAATTTTGTGACCATGGCAACGTGGTGCAGCAGAGACATTACTGGTGAGACCCTTATCATGGTCATGCTGACACTAATCAGGCATTCTGGTCATCCACCCCACCCACCACCGGCACTAGAAAAGCATTTTAATTCCTCTTCATCAGCTACAGTATGTATCATTGAGCTGAGCAATGATCAGTGCACAATAGCAAAGCAGCTATTCTTTTTCTTTCACCCACACACTGAACTGACATTGCAAGCCTTGAAATTATTCTGCATATTTGACAACCAACACGTTGAAATTGCATAAGAGCCAATTTTTTGTTTTGTCTGCTAAAGAGCTGTTTTAAAGGGACCGTTCACCCCTAAATCAAAAGATACTGCATTTTGTTTCCCCTGTGCGTTTCTTGACTGAATGAATATAATGGTTCATAACACATGTGGCGCTCCTGCAAGAACTATAATAACAAGAAAATAGTTCCAACATAAAACTGCTCTCACACAGGTCTGTGGATTATCTTGGGTAACCAGGTCATGATGTCTGTAAAGAGACCTTGCTGTTGAGTTTCTCAAATGTATTTTTTGAAGTTGAGTGCCATCTAGCTTCATTATATCTGACAGAAGGCAGGCGTCTCTACTGCCAATATCTCCAGCACTTTGCAACCCATACCAAAACAATACAGATTGATAAAAAGCACTACAAGTAAGAGGAAAAACATGGCTTTTTAATTTTGGGTTGAAGCGTGGCTTTAAAGCACATGATCACTCAACCTTTTGACACATGATTAATCTACATGCCGTTATCACATGCTAGCTTGACAGTGATTGGTGCAAAGGAACTCTATTTTCATGGGTTATAGAACTTTATGACACCAATGAGGAACCACTATTTAAAGCTTCCCAGTCTGGCGTTTACTACCATATTTAACCTTTGCGATTACATTACAGGCGATTACAGACCCATACAGAATCTGCTGCTGAACAACTGCGAGAAGCTCCCGTATGTAAAGTGGACCCATTATGCACCGTCTCTTTGGTGCCGTAATGTTTTAATTCATTTTTTCCCACAGATGAGCCAAATCAATTGGAAAGTGACCATCTGGTAGGATATGAGTGTCAGTGAAGCAGAGGTAATGAACAAAATGTCTTCCTATTTCACACAAACGAGGAGTCATTAGGATCTTTCTCAGCCATGGAGGAACCTTCTCCCATGTAGTCCCGTGAAACTAGACATTAGCCTGATCAAACCCAAAGGGACATACATCATGCAGACATAAAGATCATGTCGAGAATAAACAGATAAAATACAGCATCTGAAACAGCTGTACGTTTAATGAGGGCAACAAACTTGAGTCGTTCTCAATTAAATAATAGTATTCCACTATTGTCTGTGGCTGATTATGCAGCAAAATGACAGAGGAACTATTCTGCTTTTCATCAGGACTATCTTGCCTCCAGTAAATGGTTTTCATATTAAAATGACCCTTTGTAACTTGAGTTACACATGCTTCCAGAGTTAGTCCAGGGGCAAAGCAGAGGCTGATCAAAAGGCCTATTCAGCCACTCACGCTGCCATCATTGTGGCCAGAGCACAAAAGAGGTCTCCAGATTATTTTGATGTGAAACCAGATAATTTTTCTGTCGAGAGCCAATGAGAAATGTGACGGGGACGCTCCGGATGCTTGTCGTCTACCGTTAATGCAGCCCTTTGATTCTCCCCGCCTGTTCTGATGAGAGCTAAACAGCTGCTTGTAAATGAGCTAGCATCTCCGCTCAGCCCGCCATTATTCTGCACTCCTGAGCCGACAAGGTCGCTTGCTGGGGGGATTTGGGGTGAAAGAAAAGTGTGGCCTATAGCATTAGCATGGAGCCACAGGAAACGCAGCTTGAGTCCTCCAGGTTCTGCCACCCCACCCCCCACCTCTGTATGGTACAAGCAAAGGAAGTCTGTGAAGGAAAAGAAACCTTTAAGTCAAGACTCTTCCCACAGTGCTGATTCTATAATCCAGAGATATCCTTTACAACAGCATGTATTCTTAAGAAGTCAGGTCCACACAGAGGAGGAAAAGAAAGAAAATATTGCATATTTCCTGCAAACAGCAGGGTAGAGCTAGACTGCTGACTTCGTGTGGCCATTCTGAAAAAGAATTACACTACTGCTTTGACAGATATTATTCTTTTGAATTTCTTAACATTAACTTTAACTCAAGGCTGCGTTTCTATTTTTTTCCACGTTGTGTGTTGAAAGCTGATGTCATATTTTGGGCTTGGCTAACGGCAAACGACAGTCACTTATGTCGAGGTTTTGCTCCTCTGTAATTCAGCCCATAACATCTGTAGATTATTAAACTCTTTGACAACTGATGTTGAAACTATGACTAATGTGGCACAGATTACACTGACACGGCATCTTAGCTCATATTTATATCAGAGATGATCAGTGAGAACCCAAAGTTATTCTGTAGGGGAAAAAAACATTGATTTTTCTGTTCCTATTTCATCCATCCATCAGCACAGTGAGTGCAGAGTGCCAGGCTGAAAAAAAGGAATTTGCACAAAGCCAAAGTGCTCTTGCCAAAAAAGAAAAAAAAATCAAAATAGAAATTGATCTGATGCCATTAAAAAAAAATGAAGATGATCCCATATGACATTATGTTGTGTCAAATAAATATGTGCAATACTAGTTAATGTTAGGTCTTTTAAAAGTACTTGCACAGAGAGAGCGAGGCAGAGAGAGATATTGGGAGAAGAAGAGGCAAAGAGCAGCAGGGGAACGAGCATTCCAACCTCATTTGTATTCTCCACCATCCAATTCACTCCAGTTCATTTACATCTCTGCTACTTCCATAGCAACAGCAGGGGGGCTATCAGGAGCATCTTTGATATAGGTACATGACTCTGAAAAAGATCTTGTCATTTCTCTCTGAATAGACGCCATGAAAAAAGACTCTGATTTCCCCCCTCCTTTTGGTGTTAAAGTGGGCTTCTTAAAGCAGAAATTTACCCTGTCAGAGACTCTTTTTTTTTCTTACATTAACTCTATTCCTCATCCTCAACCACACTTGTAGACACACAAGCCTGCACAAATGTGAGCCTTTAGCTTAGTGCTTGATGATTTTACTGTGCTCAGAAAAAAAACATGGACACCAGTAAAGTCTGGTCGCCAAGAAAGGTTTATGTTTTTTCTTTCTAATCCTGAAGAATTCGAACAAATACGAGGCATCAAGTGTTGCCGCCAGACAAAATGAAAATGCACGGCACCAGCAGGAAAACACAGCCTCATCAAATTCCATGTACACTTGTATGTAAATCAACCTTAAGGCCTAATTAAGCTCTATGGGGCTCATCAAGGTCATAAATCCCCTTTTTTTCATAATGCATTATTGACTTCACATCATCGGCACATGTCGGCTGACTGCACTCGCACAAGCACACAATGTCATCTCACTGTCTAATATCGGATAGCCCTGGGGCCAGGCAGCGTGTGTGTTTTTCTGTGTGTGTGTATATGAGAGAGAGAGAGTGTGTGAGAGAAAGAGGGGAGTGCTTTTTTTAGGTCACAAAAAAAAGCAAGGACATCTTCTGGTAATGAAATGGCTGCATTGACCATCAAACAGTAAATTTTGTCCTTAACAAATGGTCACTGGTAGATTTAAGGCTTAAATTACAATGCATTTTAAGATGATCAAGGATAGGTCAAGGCTTTGTGCCTTTTTTATTATAACAGTGCTGAGTTAAACTCACCCTTCAAACCTACGCTAAATTAGTAAATGGTGATGAAAGAGTTTAAATTAGTTTTTATTACCTCTGCCAAACAGGTCATGTTTTCAGCTTGATTTGTCTGTTTGTCAGCAGGATTATGGAAACAACTCCTGGCCCAATTTTCATCAAACTTGGTGGGAGGGTGGACCAAAGAAGGACCCATTCAATTTTGGAGTGGATCCAAATCACAACGTGGTTACACAAATCATTTTTCACTTTCATTAACATTGCCAGATAGGGCATTTGTGCTGCATTCATGTGGTGTCAGAATACTAAAAAAAATTGTTTCCAATCGCATTTCATGGTTAACTTAATTTGTTTCCTTTGCTCTCTATTCTCATGCAAATATTGGAAATTACATATTGTTTAAACACGCTGAGCAATAAAATACATCTTATTTGTAGCGTCCATTAGGCGTTTATGGCTTAAAGCTCATGAACACGCCAAAGTCACAAGAATGACTTTCAAACTCGGGAAATTGGACCATCCGATGAGCATGTGAATGCACCACTGGCCCCGGTGGAGGTCTGCACTCTTTAAGTGTCATTCTAGTTTGATTAGTTGCAGACAGTACAGATGAGTCATTCCTAAAGAGAATTGATATAGTGCAGCCCCGGTTAAAAGTCACAGTGCCTTGATGCAGCAGCAAGCTCTTTGGACGCTTTTACTCAGCCTTATCAGTGACAGAAATCCAAAAGATGTCAAGTAATCCAGACTTAAATGTAATAAGGATGTTAGTCTGTTGGGTTTTTTTTTTTACCAGAGATTTTTCAGAGTGGATTTTTTTTGTAATCTCCTCCTTTGTTCTGCATTGTTTCCACTGTTTCCATTACAAATGATGAAAGACTTGAAGAATGGACTCAAATACATTGGGTAGCCCAGACTTCCTTCTCTGCTCCAATGAAGCGTTTGATGCTCCTCGATTCAATAAGGAAGCATTTCCCAATGGGTCACCAGTGGCAGTACACACAAATGAGAAAAGGTCCATCTGCTTGGTTTGCATTCCCAAAGTGCACTTCCTCAAACAGACCACAGCAGTGGTTGCTCTTCCCAAGACTCAGCTCTCATGTGTATGCATTTGTGCCACATTATTCAGCCAGTGCTTCAACTGACCCCCACCTGGCATTTAAATTCCCTGACCAACCGGGTAGTCATGCCCTGATGACACCACTGCTGCTCCAACTGAATACTTTATGCAGCTCTTATTCAGACTAGACTGCAGACATGCCGACTTCTAGGTTAGGTGGATTGTTATGTGACACAATACTATTTTATTCAGATACACTGGCCTCCTAGGCTTTTGTCTCCTCACTCAAGGTTACGGACATATTCTGCACAGCTACAGAGTGTGTGTCTGACAAAGGCAACACCATGGAAACAATAGTATTTATTTATTCACATACAGTAACTATTTTTTCTTCTTCTTTTAAATCAAGGCACCATTATCTTTAGATTTCTTGCGGTTCAAGGATTCCATCTCATAATACTTGAAGAGAAAGCTAGCCAAGCGAAAATTGAATATTACTCTTGTCTCAATTCATCAAGGATTTATTGGCTGCTATTCATTTTAATCCACAGTCCAGATGAATATTATCTTGATGACCTTCCATCTCATATGTATTTTCCCCTTCAGTGAACTGATTGTTACAACATTCAAAAGAAGGTTCCCCCCAACATTTTTTATTAGAAACTTTCAGATTTGGATTAACCTCATTTGAATCAAGTCCTCAGACCAAGCCTGCTTCACTCCTCCATCTGTTTCCAGCCCTCACATGTCACAGCAGGGGCACTTTGAAGTTCCCATTTAAGGACTTATCAGATGTCTCTCATGCTTATCGGCCTTAATTATTGCTTGTTGGCTATTTAAAAATAATTTGGGGGCTGTGTGTGTGTGATAGAAATTTGGCAACAAGAACAACTATTAAGTAAGAGGAAATGGTCCGGCTGAGCTGAGTCAGTATTTTAAAAGACGCCCTTATATACTAAGAGGTGTTGATTTAAAATGTCGTATATCATTTGGCATTGATTTATAGTCTCCACGGGGTAAATCTCTCTTTGATGACTATTTTCCTCAGCCCGTGATTTACTTGAGAGGGGCTTAAGAGCAGGGGTCCAAGCCCTTGACATACGGACGCACTCAGGGGTCATTATGACTCATAGGGTCAAAAGCCGAGTCACCCGTGGTCAAGTTGTTGTGATCTACAGAGCACAAATGGCCCACCCTGACATGTGTTATGCTTTCCAGCAAGTAAGCCTGCACTTTATGACTTCTTGGCTTTAAACGATGACCAACAAAAATGGGGGAAATGAGCTATAAAAAAAATATATTGTTAACTTAGCGTATTTTAGCAGCCTGGCTTTGGTCAAGCGGGTTTTGGATAATCCTGACTACAAAGAAAAGGAAGTTTGAACAAAAAGAGGAAAAGACTGAATGTACTAGTGAAACTCTGTAAGTTAACAAGCTTCATAAATAGGCACTCAGAGTTCCTTCAAAAAGCCCTGGTTCTAAATCCTTTATATTTATGGGCGTAGTTTCACCACCCCTCGTTTACAGGAGCCTCTCCAGGATTTATAGCTGCTCTAAATCAGGACTGAAAGCAAAAGGACAAAGAGGATTCCACTAAGGGCAAGGAGGGATATCTTGCATCTGACTCGAGCGTGAACTGTAAAATCTGTGAAATCTTAAGCCTTTGGATATATTATGTTCTCTTAACGGAATCTGTCATTACTAGTGCTGCAATCAGTTTTCATTGCATGACATCCAAACCATAACCGCACTTTCCTGTGCTTCAGTGAACATGCCTTTTCAACAGCATCCTCACAATGCAAACGTGATTACATACCCCTTGAACACCTGCAGATTGTTGTTGTTTACATTAGATATTTCAGCTGATATGGGATGGAAAACTCACAGGCATGAGTCAATGGTTTCATAAATAGCAGTTCTCATAAGACCACTTCAATGCATTCATCCCTCGGCTGCTCTTGTTGCTCAATCAGACAGTGCAGAGGGGCTAAATTGCTCACATTGATAAAAACATGTAATTCACAGTTTGACTCGGCATGCACACTAACAGTTCATTCTTAACAGTCGGCATCAGTCTCAACATCACAGGAAAAGCTAAAGCCTTTATAGGCAACAAGTGAATATTGCAACGCTGCACTTCATGTGACCTGAACGCTGCAGTCTAATCACCTTAAAATTCCACAGTATTACAGTGGCAAACAGGAAACCCAGCTACATTTGGCCTTTGACCAGCTGAGCTGGCTCATTTGTCTGGCGCGAGGAGTACATGCTGGTTCTTGTTTGAAATACCATCTAGACTAGATAATCAAAAACATTCTCCTCATCTGCCCCTTCCAGACTTCATCAGCAGTCCTTGCGTGAGGTCTGTCTGCCGTCCTTGATGTCCACTACACAGGCTCTAGCAACATAAAAATACTACACAACTAAAGAGCCGGCTTTTCTTGAGGCATACAGGTATTTTCTCAATGCCTCCTGCGCTACATATACAATAACCCTTAAAATCAGATGTTGCAGCGAGTTATAGACACTTTTTTCATTTCGCCACAACAAGTAACAAATATAGAACAGAGGAGCAAACAAAGCCTTAAAACTGGAGGCATATCTCTGACAAATTGAAGCCTGCTTATACAAAGATGCCCACATACTGCTTGTCACATCTGCCATGGCCAGATCAGAGACAACAAACAAAAGCACAACACAATAAATGTTCCATGAATAATAGGTCTTTGGTTATAGACCACTGCACTGGAGATTGATAGGTTTTTTTCTTTTGGGATTCAGAGAGGAGACCTTGATGGGTTATCAGAACATATTTTGTAGATTGTTTGGGATATACTTGTTAGGGACCCACATGTTTCTACCTGAGCTAGAACAAAGTGAGACAAAGCATGACGGTAAAACACGAGACAGATAGGGACATGTGGGTAGATGACTAATCTAGGGTGCCTGAGTTCCCACCCACCGAGGGCCTCGTTAGACCCATGTGAATGCCCATTATCCGCCAAGATCAGCACCGAGAATGATGGGAGAAGGTAGGTTTCACACTAAGTCTGAGACTCTGTCACGCTGAACCACTCTCCCAGACAAGTCTGAAACCCAATTAAGGACCATGTTAGAGGTTGAGCACCATGTCGAGCAACACAGTCCTGTTGTTTCGTGTGAGAACTCTGCAAGACCCATGACTTAATAAACAAATAGCCACAGCCTGGCATGAAAAAACAAAACAAACAGCTCAGGAACCTTGAAATAAGTGATAAGTTAAGGGATAAATAGCCTCATAAAAAAACATTTGCAGTGTCCCTGCTATAACTAACACATGGAGGAGAACAATTGGAGTTGAAACAAGGCACCCTGTCTTTTGTCTGAACTGCTGCATCGGTGTCACGGCCCAGATCCCAGCATGAGTTATGGACAGCGACAGCACACAACAAACTAATGATGCTTCCCAAGGTTATCTCTGCATAAATAACCATTAAGAAGAATGCTTATGCAGCAACCCAAACCCACAGACACCTAACATAGGCTACTAGGATGGCGGTAAAAACCTTTGGCAAGGGCAGTGAGTTAATAATTATGATCTTCATACATTCTGGGTTAGTGGAACATCTTTTAGCTGCCTCAGTAGCCAGGTGAAGGGAGGGACTGTGTTTGGGTGGGAGGGAGGGGGGTGGCAGGATGTCAAGAGCTCCGCCATGCTCTTGCATGACAAACACCAACCTGGAGCCACCAGTGACAAAGCCCTAATCCACAAAATCCCTCCTTCCTTTGCAGAAAATCCTAATGAGGATTTGAAGTGCTCGGCAGGGAGGAGACCCAGGGGCTGTGGTTACACCTTGCCACTGCTTGCTCTCCCAGTCATTGTCTCCTTATCTCCTTATTGGCCAAGCCTGGCTGGCGATGAAAGAGACGTGACAGCATGGTGGGCCTTCATACACAGGCCCCACGCCTGCCTGGCTCCGCGGGAAGCCAGATTCCACAGTCTGCTGCAAACAACCAGGATGACATCAAGCGGGAGGTGGAAAGACAAAACCGACAGAAGTTGTTTACTAAAGACATACGAGACAAAGGAAAGATTCACCTCTTTAGCCTTAGCTGTTTTAGTGCTGTTTCCAATGTAAAATAAATTGGAGGCTGTAAAATCCGAGCTTAATAAGCAAATAAGTGTTCCATAAAATAATTACCAAAGAAATTATTTGTTTCTTTTACAAATTAGCTATGGGACGGCCTCTTCAAAGTACCTTAGATACCAAATTAAGTGGTCAGGGAACTGGAGTGTGGTGCCGCAGTGGGGTACTATTATTTTTTTACGGACACAACTAGGCACAAATTAGTACTTCAAAGCACAGGCCGACTGCCCACGGTTCCACACACTGACACTTGACAGATAGTATTTGGATTTTTTTTTCTTTGTAAGATAACATACACAAGCAAAGCTGCTGAGAAAGAGGCCCCTAGTGGAGAGAATGAAAATCAGATTATTGGTAAGCACAGATACAGTATCTTTGCCTCTGAAGAAAAGGCTTATATGATATCTGGACCAGATTGGATTTACCTGCTAGATACTAATCTGCTTTCCATGACCACTATCAGCCTGCGATAATACAGTTAAGTGTGGAATGAGCGCAGGAAAAGTTCTCAGAGTGTAGAAAAATGAAGGATTGGCCATTTTCAGAAAGTTATATGCTTTCATGGTTACAAGAAAAGGCTAACCGGAGCAAATAGGTGACGGCGCAGCACTGGGAGGTGCTGGATCCTGGTTTTGTAGGTTCTGTCTCACAATAAGCCCTAGGCTTTTACTTCCAGTAATTACATTTCAGAACACCTTGATTGTCTATTTCACTCCATTCACTTTGAGATGAAGGCTTTAAGTCTCTCCTCTTTTCCTTTCACATGGTACAAAAAAAGGACTTTTAAGGTGTCCTTTCCTGTTGCCCTTGAGAAATCTCAAGTACTTCAAACATTTCAAGCTTTGAGGAGAAACAATAGTGTGGTTTCAGGGTGTACGGGGGGAACAGAAATTCTCTGTGTCAGACTTGTTCAAACAAGTCCTGCCACTAAAGCACAGCTTTTATATCAAGGCCAACTCTTTATGTACCTTTAACCTCAGAGACACAACCACCACAGGCCCCATGGTAATGGAATGAAAACATGTAATCTAGGGGAAACAATTGTTGTTGAGTCCTTGTTACATAAAGTCCTGATGACCTACTTAACATTGCTTTGCTTTAATTGTATTATATAGAGCAAAATCTTTTACATAATGTGATGTTTGCAATAGGGTTTTGCGTTATGACACTATGGATCATCAGAATTACATAAAAAAGTCTATTGTGTATATTTTTTGTATTGTTTCTATAAAAAAATGCAATATATAGTGTGTATGTATGTAGTTTACAAAACATAGGCAATAGTCACTTTACAAAGAGGCTTGTCATGTTTTTTCTGATCACTGACAATTTCAAAAGTTGCTCACATTAATGTGGGACAGCGTGTCTAACGACAGACACATGTTGGACTGATACTCTTGGCACTTGTCTAACGTGTTGCAAGCGCTGCCCTCCCTACCTCTTGACGCAGAATCCTCGCTCTGCTCTCTAATTCTGTCTCCCCGTAATTCTAACAATCTTCGGGAGAGCCTTTGAAGAGAGCGTGTGGCTGAGCTAGGTGTGAATTGTTATTCTGTCGCTGATACAGACAAATCCCTTCAACCCCACCAGACTTGACTAAATTATTTTTGGAAGACATGCGAGCCAATTTAACCATGTGTTGCAAGAGAAAATCACCACAGTTTTTACATTTTGCAAAACAACATTATTACTTCATAAATTACACCTTCATCTCATTTCTGGTGGGTTGCTATGGTGACATCCGCAGAGGACACTGGTAGGACAAAGGGAAATAAACCTGCAGCTTCAAAGAAGATCACTCTGAATGCCAGAGGGCAAACTTGTGTTGATGCAAAACAATATCAAAGCAGGTCAGAGTAAAGCATACTGATTAAAGTGATAGACAGAGATGTCTGGTACTTCCTGACCCATCTCACCTACCCTGAAATCCTCATCTGTGTTAAAAATTACTCAATAACTGAGAGCTGTGTAGCTGGACTCAAGCAATTCAGTATTTCACGTCCATAAATTTGAAACGCTTGACTCAGATAACAAGAAATGAGATAAAATCAATGAAGCAGAGGCCAAGGTATCCTGGATTTAAGCACTGAGTATCTGTCAAGATCAAGAAGCACCCCTCCAGGGCTGAAAAGTGAAGTCAATGACTTAAAACTGCATTCTTTTTAATGTCCAGCAGGGGGCGACTCCACTGGTTGCATAAAGAAGTCCTATTACATGAAAATGACCCTACTTCTCCTTTGATTTATTACCTCAGTAAACATTTCTTGACAGCATGTTGTTTAATTTGTAAATTAAATCAAACATTCTAAGTTATTTTTTTCTCATCTTGCTAACGAAGCTAGCTAGCTAGTGCTAGCTGCTAACTTAGTTCCAACCTCTCAATTAAATATGGTCACTTCTGGCTCCAGAAAAACAAGATAGCAAAAGCCAAAATGTCAAACTAGAGGTTTTAAAAAAAGGTGTCCAAACACCAGTGAGTGACAACACAGTGACTACTTCCACTTCTTTTATAGAGTCTCTGATCAAGCTCCAAAACCACAAGCTCCTAACCCTTCCCTAATGCAGCTCATTAATGACCCTCTCTCTGCTTAAGACCCATGTCTTTCAAACTTCATGACCCCAGTTTGTAACCCAGACTTAGCTCCGTTAAAAAATTGGCAAGAAAAGAGTCTCAAGAAAAGAAAATGTCTCCAGCTCAAGCCGAGATAACCCCTGATGACATCATCTGGGTTTTCAGACTTTGGAAATCTCCCTCCAGAGCCAAGGAAGGCATGATGCAACTGTTTAACAGCCTGGGTAGTACTCCTTTTGATGAGTAAACTGAACTTAATGTGTAAAATTAATGCCTCTTAAATAAAAATTGAGGCCAGGTTTTAGAATTGACACCAGATGACCCTGTGAAACTGGGAACATATTGGAGCTGTATGTAATAACCAAAATCCCAGATGATATTACGTCTTGTGTCATTATGCCCATATCGATATTGATATTGATCACAGTATCAGTGTCACAACAAGGACCTCCTGGGCTTTTGTAGGATTACGGACATACTGCAAGAGCACTGGCTCAAATATCTGTTCAAAGATCGCAAAACAATGTATTAAAAATGATCTGTATTATAACAGTATTATTATCACAGTTTTAGCTGTATAACACTGCACTTGAATAGAATCTGTTCACAAAAGCGACATGAAAAACAAAGAAATGACATCTATAATATAGCATGGTTCATTCTATATTCGTATCATTTGGTTCAAAAGCTTTAGGCCCCAGGGCTCCTTTGATATGTATAACACTATGCCATATATATATAGCATAATTAAAAGAATAAGCTAAATCAATTTTAGATCCTAATGCCAGACTAGGCTGCTGGCTTTGTGGATGCATATAAGCAATTTTTCAGATGTGAATAAAATAAAGAAAATGGGAGATGAAAGGCTGGAATGGCAGTGAGTCAGCTGTGCAAATACAGAATGCAGCATATCACCACATATATACTCGTGGAACCAATGGAGTCAAACGTGGAGGATGAAACATGTTTTGTATAGAAGGAGGTCAGAGAAGAACACAGTCCCCCACAGCTACAGTTTCAGTCTTGGCTGCGTGTCTCTCTGCCTTCAAACGTAAAAAACGAGGGGAGAAAAGACCCAAACTTTAAACTATTTACAGCATTCCACTAACCCATTTAATTCAATTATAAAAATGCATTAAAAAGATATTAGGGGTAGACGCAGTTTAATGAAGCATGTTGACTTGGGGATATTGTTTGTAATGAACTGTTTCTGGGCTGATCTCTGCGGTTGGGATGGGAAATGGGAGGGAGGTGATGGCAGAAGGGAATCAACAAGAGGAAAAGGTGAATGACAAATGTATTAAACACAACGGTTTATTCCTCTGCTGCTCTACCCCTTCCTTCCTCTTCTCCTTCCTTGGAATTAACCTTTTGTCAGGTAATACCTGCACCTTGTACAATGACAATAAAGTTGAATCTTATCTGCAGTCATTACTCTGTTTGCCTTGGGAGTGTCGCCTCCAAATCACATCACCTGTCAGCAATGAGGCTCATAACATGTACAAAGGTTCACCTTATTGCCCCCCCTTCGGCAGATACACGCTGACCAACAGGTATTCATGTAATACTGGCTTCCAACTTTCAAACATTACTAAATGGGTTCTATAGATCGCCTGGTAAAACCAGAACTACCACAACTTTTGACAGAAACTCTCTGGGGTGGCGACAGGGCTTGCATTAGACTTTGAGCAGGATTTGTTTTGGGCGCCTCCCGCATTGTAACATATCGGTACTCTACAAGAAACTGAACCAACTTGTGTCCTATAAATCTTAGTGAAAGCACTTATAATGTGCAAACAAGTTTTTAAGGACTAAAGTGAGACCCATTAGCAGCACCACTGTTTAAAATGACTACAGTATGTGTCTATTACTTCCAAACCCTATGAACGGTTCTCCCTAAACTGAACTGGGTGGAAGTCACAAGTTTCATCACGACACAATATTATAAAAAAAAAAAACGTTTCTCGTGGGACACCAGAGACCAGTGGGCTGTAAGTAAATGCTTGTATCGCTTAATGGGTTGGCAACTATCTGTCCTGCTCCCTGAATAGGTTTACTTTCATTTATCTTGGGCTAAAAAATGTTTAATCTTTTCTTTACATGAGGTTTCTCAAACAATATGTCAGAGTGCTGATATATGGCATACATATGATGGCCACTTTTAGGTGATTTTCTGTGCTTTCTTTGTTTCCTAAATCCCCTGGAGCCTATAGAGAGACACACTCACACTTCTTATAGATGAAATATCAAATCCAAGCTGGGCGAAACAACAGCAGCACATACTTTTACATCTATCCCGGCCGTGTGACTCGCTACATTGTAAACTAAGCATCTAGATAATTCATTGCCGTCCAAACTTGAATCAATAATCCTACATTATTGTTTTAAAAAGCAGTATAGCAGGTATAGTGTAGCTATAACAGTTGGCCAGAGCTTCAACAGTTGGCACCAACAAACCAAATCTGCAGTGGCTCTTTTGATATATTGCACTGCAAAGATGCCAACTTCAGTTTATTCAAAATCCAATCATCAAACAACTGGAGAAATGCACCTCTATTCTCGTGATTAAACACTAACATGTACAGGATGCAGTTTATGAGATATGGTTTGGACGCATAAATCTTGCAATTACGAGACAGCTGAGAGTGATTTAATCAAAGCTAAATGCACTATGATTAAAACACATTCAAGCTTTATATTTTTTGAGGTGTGAAATCTGTGTGTGCCTGCCATGAGGCAGAACATTTTTTGCGAGGAATTTACAAATGGATCCAGCTCTGATGCCACTGGGAACAACTGACGCTTTCAAGCAGAAAATCTCAGACAAATCACAATTTACCAACTAATGAAACCACTCAAGATTATCCCCCATCCGCCTGTGCCCACTGTCCTCAGAGCTGCATTACTTACACAAGCACTGCCTGCACTCAGAGGAGCCGCTTTGGCTTGAGACACAATCTCACTGCTCATGCTATATTCCCTAAATAAGACAATAGCAAAAAATACTTTCTGGCGCTGGCTGCCATTGAGCCTGAGACAATACACATTCAAAGGATGCTATAAGAATACTGGCAAGAGAACAAATCAGTTGTTAGAGAAAACAGAGACGACTGTTTCATATGTACTTACCCTGTGTGGAGTGTACTTGTGCTAGTGTGATGAGAAACCAGCAGAAGGTGTGTAGTTTCCGCAGGGAGCATGCCATGGCGCCCGGCGTTGATGGTTTGTGGCAGGTTTGTGTTGTGACTAAAAAGGTTCTGATTAAAAAAGTCCAAGCCAACCGGTCTCAGAGATGCTCATCATTGATCCCCTCACCTGTGGAGCAGACCAAGAGAGATGTTCAGTTCAAGGGTGAAATTTATTCCACGTGGTGAGCTCTGTCCCTGTGTGATTTCACAGGGGAATTCACCCTGTCACACTCTTACCACAAGGCACTTGATGCTGCATTTACATTCCACTGCAGAAATGTGACAAACCTTAAGCTGTGAAATGCTACAAACCCACGCAAAGCCACGAAAATAAGCCCAGAAGGTCAATAATCCTGAGAAGGGAAATCCCTTAATGGCTGCTGAATGCTAACCATTTCACTGGCAGGGAGGGGAGGAACCAGCGCTGTCATCAACAGATAAAGGCCCGCCCTGTCCGTCTCCTCGTGATGCTAACCTTATCAGTGATGCATGAAATTATATTTTATGCACCTTTTACAAAGAACACATCTATACTTTGCGGCATTGCAATATTTAATTTCTGACAACAAAAAGTGACATATAAATGAACATTTGACCATCAGGATTCCTACAGCTTTTAAAGAGTTAAAGTCAGACCCTTTTCAAGCACTCTAAAGGTCCCAAAACCAAAAATTCCCACTCTCAAAGCCTTTGTCACGACATATAAGCTTAGGATAAATGCAATTGTGGAAGAAAAGGTTGAAAGAATGTTTATTAATTACAACAGTAATCACTGTATAATGCCACTTTGTTTATTTTACCAGCTGTTTATATTAACTTTGATTGTATATTTTGATTATGATCATTTAATGCTTGCTCATTAAGTTGCCAAAGTAAGGGATCAACAGAGGAATTATCTAGCTATTAGCTAGCTTAGCTCATCTGGTGTGAGACGCCAGGAGACGACGAACAAATATGACAACAGAATGGTTTCATTTCATATAGTGGAGATTTTTGCTTTTAAAAAATGACTGTGTAGATAAAACAACAGATGAAGCATTTTTCAAGCAGTATATTTAAATTGAAGCATATTAGCCTTTAAAACATTAAAAAAAAAACAACATTTCCTTGACTTATTCCCATCATTTACTGTTGTGGAACAAAGATTACAGGTTTAAATTTTAATCAGCAGCAAAAATTCCACCCACTCTTCCAAAGAGTTGCTTCAGGGACTGACCCAATGTAAACTGACACAGCATCACAACTCTACAACCACATGGTGGAAATGTTAAATTAACTGACAGTAACATTAAATGCTAAAAATATCCGTGGTAATAGCTTGGTGAACATTAGCCAAAAAGCTTTTCATCCTGCTACAGTCATATTGGTTTGCATTAGCTCCAGTTGGTGTCTGAGTAATAAATGGAAAAACTATTTTATAATAGAGCTGGAGGTCCACTATTTTTTGTTTGGTCTCAAATTGCTATAATTTTAGTAGTTTAGCTATTTTTAGAACATCTACATGGCTAATTAAACATCTTTTTTTTTTATAAACTACACTATAGTGTTTTTAGGTAGAATTTCTTTTCAGTTCTACTTCAGCAGAGGGTTAAATTTAACAGGACTTCTATTTGACTGATGTTTTGTGACTCTTTCCACCCCCGCGCCCAAGCCAAACAAACAAATAAAGAAAGACAACCAAGCAAATGGTCATTTCTCTCTGTTGTGATTGACCACAAACCAGCTTATCTCCCCTGCCCCCTTCCCTCCTCTCCCTCTCCCTCTCCTTCACATCTCTACAAACCAGAATTCCTCTCTCCCCGCCTCATCCATACCTGTCCCTCTAGTACAAGTCTGTTTGAATGTTTGTTTTTACTCTTTCGCTACAAAAGCAAATGGCCTCCTCCCTGTCATGGATACAGTGCTGGAGCTGTGTATGGTGAAACCTAATGCCTACCTGCGCACCCAGGCATGCGTTTCACACTACTAACGGCTCCCTTTTGTCTGTGTGTTTACACTGCTGGGCTAAGCTCAGTCCTCTCACTCCCATGAACCATTAGCACATTCACCATGGGATATGGCATCACTCTGGCAACAAGGCACATAGGACCCCATTAGAAACTGTTTTTTCTCTTCTTTTTTAGCACATTCAAAAACAACATGCCATTTTCTTCTGTGTATACAGCCTGCGATTGTTTGTTAAGATTCAAGGGACAGAGCCTTATCCATCATACTTGCTAACAAGAGAACTCAACTGAAAAGATGGTGAGGAATTCTGTTTGTCATGTATAGTCAGAGCTGCACAAATCAGCTTCGGCTGGCTTCTCCACTCTGGAGAGCATCCACGGCCTGAAGAGGCTTTGATCTATTTTGTCTGACTTCTCAGACAGTGTAATAATTCATCACTGAGAAAACATGCGGAGCACACACATTAGCCAACAAAGTTATAATTAAGCCTGCCATAATCAGCTCATCTAGTATGACATTACACCTCACCTGAGACCTCTAATTTTAGAGCCATTTAAAGGAGGTTAACAGGAGCAGAGTGCACGCAGCCACAGTGTATTTAGTATCAATGGAATAATATGCAGTCACGAGACTCCACAAATGAAAGTTGATCACGGAGACCAAACATATTGGATTCCAACAAAACCTAACCCTTGTCTTTTAGCGGATCAGTGCATGTGGCACCAATTAAGTTTATCAGCCAAGTGGTTACAGATAATCAGCCTACATTCAAGGTCCATACAGTACAACAAGGTCTTAAGCAGATTGTCTCCACAACAAAGCTGTATAGTGAGCATATAGGCTTAAGATCCTTCATCTGCACACACAAAGTCTTAGCTCTTACTGTTGTCTACTTAGTGAGAAGGACAATGCTTAGATCAAACACACACACACTGGCATGTGAGTGATGATAATCCCATTCAATCATTCTATTATCATGCAATTAATAATTTGCTGTGAAAAAACTCATTTAAAGTAACAGTTTGACCGGGGCTGGACGAGCCACCTGGCAGACCAGTGAGCTCAGCTGGGCAGACTGAACTGTCTTTTTTTCTTGTCTGACCGGCAGATAAAACGGGTAGATCATCAGTTGCTTTTTTGTGTGTTTTTTTAATTGACACTGGACTGGTCAAGTCACAATTTTAAAACCCTCCCTTGGGCTCAGTGCCTTCATTAAAAACCCCATCTGCAAAATAAGAGTGCCAAATCATAATAATGTAGTATGAATTTTGCATCACCACTTTCTGACAATATTTATCTTGATTCCCTCTTCCTCATTACGCAGCTTTTGTGTTTTTAGGGAGTGGCACAGTTGGTACACATAAAGGAGCGTGAACTTTGTGTGTCTGGTGGAAAATGCCAGAGATGATTTTTAGTTCTGGTCAAGCACTTTGTTAGGTGTCCCTTAGTAATAACTTTACAGGAGTTGTTTGATATCTAAATTTACATACAGACCAACAGAAAAGGTAAAACAACAGGAAAATGGAGGGACATCTTTGGTGATAATTGTTTGTAACATCACATTTTTACAAAGCACATTCCCAAAGGCACTATCACTTGAGGTGTGAGTTGTAGCATTAAATTTGTTTCACTGTCACTCAAAAGTATTAGTTTTATTTTCCCACCATCCCTTGCCTTGTCACTCTTTTATCAAATACAGTCCCACTTTGCATCTGGCTCGCTCCGTGACCTCTGTGCTACGTGCACAGCATGCAAACACAGACACTATGGGATATACCTGCCAAGTGCAATTTCAAAGACTGATGCTATGCCGACTCGGCTTACGACCTTGACGCAAGTAAGATAACCTGTTTAAGGTCTTTACATGGTAGTTACAATAATTGGTGTGTTTTGCATTGTTGTGGTTGTAATCGAATGACTACTGATTGTCCAGATACAGATTCATTCAGTAGATTAAATGGTGCGACCAAAATTTGTTTCTTCCTTTACCCACAACTCAGGATTTCTAAATTCCTTTTTGTATTTTAAAATGTGTCGGAGTAGGTTAGGTTTCTTTTATGACCTAAATTTCAAGCAGTTTCTGCACATTTTTTAAAAATCAAGCAATTCCAAACCTTGAAAAGACGACATTAAAATGTTTTAAAGGTTATCCAGAACCAGTAGGTACCCTGAAAACGATCAACACTAAGTCGTATGTTATTACTCATTTTAGCATAAATACCATATGCCGGAGTACCACATAATTTACATCTGAGCAGGTTAAATTTGTGCGTTTCAGTATATTTGTGCGTCTTTGGTGTCTGCGGGCGCCTGCATTTACATTCTGTATGTAAACTATTAGAAGTCTCAGCCTGGGATAACGGTGCTGAATCAATATGATTATTCTTGCTTCCCTGTCGTCATCGCTTAGTGTAAAAAACTGCGTGTTTAACAGACCTCCTGTGTCAGAATGTGGAGACAAAGACAAAATGCAAAATGCACACACTGCCTCGGAGGCAGTCGAGACCCCCTACCACGAAAAAAAAAGCAGAATGTAGATTCTTAGTACATGGGGATGGGTGTTCTGTAAATCGATGATAACAGTTCTATACTTTAATATATTTTGTATCATGCTGTGAGTGTTTAACATGCTGAGACACCAAAGGCGCAGACTAGAGGAAGACTGCCGCTCTCATTAAATCGTGCTGAGGTCTCCCCTCTCAGCTGGGGGTCCCTTTTCTCTCTCCGTCTTGAAAGAGGAAACCGACGGTGATCATACCTTGACTGTTTTCTTAAATAGCCCTCGACTTGGGTGTGATCTCAGATCAGGTTTTAGCATCCGCTGCAATGCGCTGGTGTACTGGGGTTTACAGTTTAAACTGGGAAGGAGATGTACAGATGATGAAGAGCACCATGATCAACATGGCTGCTTCTAATGCACCAGACACACAGTAAAAAAGACATTTTCTGTGATTGTTAAGCACAGATTGCTAAAATGTCAACAGGCATGGCACTGTTTTGGCAAAATATGAAGTCATTGCAGACATGTGTTTAAGTACTCAGAGAAATAGAGAACCCACAGGGGCGTGGGCCCAGAGGCTTTAAACATGTGCGTGCTTGATATAATAGCAACACAACAGAATGCTTTATAATCGACAACTGAGTGACAAAATTGTGAATTGCAGGATCCCAGTTGGCCTTCTTAAGGAGAAAAAATAAAAGGCTTAGTAACTGGGAGGAAGGGGGTTATTAGAAGGGAGGGTAGGGGGGCTGATTGAAAAGGACAGTTTGAAATTTGAATGCAGCGGGGGTCTGAAAACAAGAGGCAGATGTCAAAGAATGCCGTGCTCCTTAGACAAAGCTCCTGGTTGTCCCTCTCTGGCTGTTAGAGGGCCACAGGAGAATAGAAGAAGAGTTGGGCTATTCTATAAAACGAGGTCTGGGAGAATGGAGCGGGGGGGCCCGACCAAGAATAAAGAACCTGAGTGGGGGAGGGGGGGCCACTTACAATGAAAGATTGACAGCTTGCAAGTCTTGCTTGACCCTTGAATTAGCCCCTGAGCTTTCAACAAACCTCAAGAAAGAGTTGGGATGTTAATTGTCACGGAACATCACAGGGATGCAAAGGAAGGGAAATATGGGGCCGGAGATTCACTGAAATGTAAATCAGAACCAACAGACCACCACATGTTGAATGGCGGGTGCACATTTGGTTTCTATTGGGTTTTCCCAACAGCATCCTCATACATGAATTCATACATACTATAAGACTCCTCTTATCTCTGTTTCTCTTACCCACTTTGAGGCAAAAAACTGAAATACCTGGGGACGCCGGGCTCAGACACACAACGCTCAGCCTCAGCTGTGGAGGAAATATATTCCCAAAAGAGATTGTGTTCCGGCTTTGACACTGCTGAAGATGTACAATTTGCAAGCGTAAATCAGAAAATTCGCACTCAAGAGAGGAGAGATTGGGCTGGTGATCGGATGAGTCTGGAGCCCCACTGAGTCAGATGTGGGGCAGGGAGGAATCAGAGGCTGACCCCTCTGCTGAGGGAATGATTGAGAGCAGCACAGGGCCAGAGGAGCTGAATGACACCCAACCAAACACTGTGTGACTGCTGGTGCCCCAAACGCAGACCCTGACCCTGACGGGAGCTCAGCCAGAGAAATACCAGGTCAAACACGCATGCTGCGCAACAGGACAGCTCGCTAGTTTAGGAGGGGGGGTGGGCTGAGGGTGGGGTGATGCAGGAGGGAGAAGGGGGGAACAAAGCAAAGCATGAGGGTTTTTCTGGTTGGGGAGGTTCTCTGTTAAAGCTGTCATATGACATTTTATCAGAACATCAGCAAATAACAATATCTCAGAAAACATATTAGACCCTGACCAATGTGGGATTTTTCAGGCCGATACAGATTTAAGGGGGAATTTTTAAGCTGGATTTTTCTTTTTCACGTTTAATATTCTTTAAATGCGTTTTTTGTTTTACATTATTACACGCAACAATATATTGCATCAACCAATTCTATAAACAAAAGCTGAAAAAAAATAACGTTGAATAAAAATAAAATAAATAGCTAAAAAAACATCAGTTTTATATGTTCTGTATCAGTCAATAACTGTCCTGTTAAATTAAGAATACATTTAAATTAAATAAATAGGTAACACCATTTCTAAATCAGCCCAAGCTTTATATGTTCTGTAAAATCTTTTTAAAGTTTTCATATCGGCACATGCTGGATAACATATTCGCCAATACCGATAGATACCAATATAATATCAGGCTCTAAAACATATTACGAGCAGAGATGTCTGATTAGGACAGCAGTTACACTGTATTACAGGCTTGTATCATTTCCAGGTATTACCTAACCCATTTCATCATCTGAGAGTACCTAAAACAATTGTTTTTGAATCTGTAGATCATAATGTCTGGATTAAATGAATCATTACCGCGCTCTTATGCAAGCTACACTTCCACAGAGATATTACAGTAGCATGCAAGAGAGCTGGAGCGTGTGACAGAAGCGTGGCGCTTGTCATGTTCATTCCTCTTAGTGTTTGCACCATTTATCATTTTTATGAGCCACTCAATTAATCGATTAGAGTACTCCCCACTGGTCAGGACATATGGCTACTAAATAAAGCAATCATGAGCCAAACGCTGAGACTCTCCGACTCATTAATATATTTATGGAGGCAAAAATGAAAGCATTGTCAAAAATAAAATCCTGAGATGGGAAAAATATAATTCAGGTGTAGTTTTAAATGTGAAAACCCCATTTTTATCAGTGAGTATTCCCTAATGTCAATATATAATGTGTTTTTTTATGAATCTTGTGTTATTTTCCAACTGTATCGCTCTGTGCTGAGTGATACCTTAACCTCTGCCTGAATATATATGAAATCCATAGCCTCATAATCACTTTAGCAATGCAACAAAAATCCTATTAGCGCTGAAAGATACCTACACCTGTCTGTCCACATGGATTATAGCCAGATGATTTGCCACGGTAACAAAGTTTTAATACAGGTTCCATACATTTTTAGTTGTAATTTTGATGTTTTACTGGAAAGTGAAGTGGATTATCTCAAATGAAATTTCAAAATGTCATTTCCACTTGCTGATAGCACAAAACTATTCCTTTCAGGTCTGTTGAGATAAGAATGATTCAGCCAGGGCTGTTAAACGGTGTCTTTGCCAAATGTTCCTCCGCTTAGGAATTAATAGGCTGACATTAATACAGCTAGATAAATACGAAGGTCAGGAATGGGAGCCTTGCCATTATATGGGCATCTCATGGTGATAGTACCTGCCAATCAAGTCCAATAAGTCCTTGACACGGCACGACTCACCTTGGAATACACAGAGCGCATGCAATATGTAGTGTACACTCCCCTGTCCAGGAACCCAATCCAATTAGTACGTGCACATAAATACTTTGCAGGGTTGCTGGTCGGAGAGCACATTGGGACACCAGAAAAGAAACATTTGTTGTGTGATCCAGTTTGCCATGGCTAAATTAGTCAAAACAAATCAGGGATTATACAAACTGAGCTCGGCAGTAGGCCCAGACACTCTCCCAAACTCATCTTCTCAATTTCAGCATGAGTACGATCATTGTTGCATTCATGCAAAAATAATACAATGTGGCCAAGCAAAGGCAAGCAGCGGGGACAAAGACATGAACAACTGCAACACACTGGGTCCGCACTGCTTTTTAGGAGGGAAATGCAAGCACATTTAATGCGCCTTCAAGGTGCATTAACTAAAAGATTCCAGACTCACACCATCACCTCTAAGTTAATGCAAATGCGAAAAACAAAGTTTAAATTATTCATTAATATTGACAGAAATGTATAGTGACACTTTTATTTTACCAGCTGTTCATGGAAATGTATGTTTAATGCTTGCTAAGTTCCAGCGTACGGGATCAACTGATAACTTATTTATCTATGACTGATGATGATGAGTGAACGCATGAAAAGAAATCTTTCCTTTTTTTAATCTTTAATGGTGTCAAAGAACAGACAGCTTTTGAATAATTTAAAGAACAGCTTCATGTTTGCATATAACAGAAAGTATCTGTATATATATATTCAAACAACAAAAAGGATCAAATAGAGAAAATGATCAGATTATCCCAGAAGAATATTCACCCAAGAAAATACATCTACATATTTACATTTTAAAAGTTTGGAAACTTCAGTTCTTTTCATTTAGGGCGAGAGTCCGCTCTGCGTCTGGTGCAGGACGCCAGGAGACACACATATAATGACAGGATTGTTTTTGAAAAAAAATTTGAAAAGATGTTTTGTGTCATGAGGGACTGTGTAGATTAATCATTAATTTTTAGAAAACTAAGTGCAGTAATTCCAGCATGAAAATGTAAGTTAAAATTCAGCATTTTCCAAACTTTCAAGTAGTTGTATGAACCTGAACTAGCGAGAGTGATTCGTGTTGCTTGCATGCTTAAAGTGAAGTGAACACATAAACAGTTTGAGATCACATGAAAACTGTTATTGAGTTCACGTCACCTCTTTATTTTTAGTGTTGCCGCTCATCTATAACAGCATGTTCTTTTGGATGCACAGGACCTGGTTTTAGTCTATGATAATAACGTGCTGTATTTACTTGGATATGCACCAGTAAGCAGCTTTTGTGACCCTCCTCCCTCCCCCTCTTTAAAATGAGCAGCTGAATGGTTAAAACCCCTGCTCCATCCTTCTATTAAGGACCTCACCATCAATAATGCACTGTGATCGTGAGGCGTTATTAAACAGGATGATTAATTTTTAAGGTAGTGGGCAGCAACACAAAACACGCAGAAGGTAACGGAGATGATGACTTGTGAGAGACACGTTTTAAAACGGGAGCGGAGCGAGAAGGAAAGCCAGACATCCATCCATGTCTCTACTTGTTTTAGAAACTGAATTATCTGTGGGATTGAAAAACCAGGGGGATGTTTTAACTCTACCTCGAATGAAAGATGTGTCATTAAGTAAATCCTTGGCTTACACTGAATGCACCATCCTGATACTGAGTCATCGCCTGTTTTGCACAATCCACATCTCAATTGTCTAAAAGCTCAAAAAGCCTTCTTTTCTTTGTTTGCTTTGCTTGTTGAGCTGCATCTCCTCTGAGAATGGTACATTTACCAACGGTTTAATACTAGCTTTAACCTGAGTTCACCTCATCACTGCACTCACGCAACTGAAATGCATTTTTCTCCCAGACTCCACGAAAGATGCTCCGCCTGTCTTTGAATATCTTCTAAAATGACTTGAAAAATCCTAAAAATGCACGCGCTTGGAAAGCAGTGATTGTGTTTCTAAAGTGGTGTATTTTTTCATTTTTGAAGGGTGCTAACTCTTTCAGATTAGAGGCATTGTGCGTAATGTGGCCAACCTTGGCTCAGTGTCTAATTGAGGCTTTTAACCTTTCTGTGGCTCAGAGGAAGGACAAACAGCCAAAATAAGGGACACCACATAATCTCAGTCCTCACTAAAATAGAAAACAGCACAAGGACCTTCCTCTTACAGCAGAAGCAATACTACACTAATTATTTCAGCAGTGGAGTGGATCTACTGTAGCCTACTTCATCCGATCCTATCCCTGCACTGCTGTATCTATTTTCAATCTAAAAGATGGCATGAATGCCTTTTTGTCAGACAGGGGAAGCGGCGTATGTCAACCTAAAACAAGGTATAGCTCTGTGTCTCGTCAGGGAGCTCAGACAAAAGAAGTGGGTGTAGCCTTTTTCCTGAATGCAATCACTTGTCAGCCCTAAATCTTCACTCAGTACTGCCCTGACAGGTAATGGTGCTTGTTCAACCTGATGACGGTATATTGCCGTTTGTTTGTGTGTGTTTTTTCCAACCACAGAGAAAATGTCTAAAAGGCATTTAGCTGCTGCTCAGAAATGAACGCTTTACACGCCCGGCTGCACAATCACACACACAAAAGATCTAATACCGCATTTATGCACAGCAACATGACAAAAATAGAGTAATTTAAGTTGATTTTTTTTTCTGGCTGCATCATTAGATTTCCCCGTGCAGTTTCAGTGTCACCACTCCTTGCCCTCTCCTCACTTTCAGCTGTGAAAGAGAGGGAGAGAGGACAGTTTTGGGGCTGAGCCTTCTCCACAGTGTTCATTAGCATAACATCAGCACCGTGTGGGGGATTGTGATGCAAACAAGCTCAGATTGGCTCATTCCAGCCCCCTCTTTTAATAACTAAGGTGCTATAGGATCTCACTCCTGCCTGCTCACTGTACAATGGATCAGCCCCTTTGGGATTCAGAGAGAGAGAAAGTAGATTTTTAAATAAGTTTCAAATTCAATCTGGATGTGAGACATGTCGCCAAGCAAACACTTTGATTACATTGGATAGATGAGAGGGAAAGCTGCTGTACTTTGCCCAAATCCAAACATATGGCATACCACAGGAGAAAGATGATTAAAACAGTAGGTTAAAAAATATAACGGTTTCTTAAAGGCAAAAAAAAAACAAAATCTCTTTTCAAGAATATGCTTCCGACTGACCACGATTCAGGCTTGACATGATTAAAAAAAATATGTAAATGTGTCTGTGGCTTATGTTATCGTCCCCTGCCACCCACAGTAGGACAGCAGATACAGCAATCACTGCTTCTGCACCTTGTGTATGTTTAATATGTGTTTGCTCTTTTGTGATAACAAAAGGGAGGGGGGTGGGGGGGCAAACAGGGTTTTCTTTTTTGTTCTTTTTCTCTCTCTCTGAATAGCTGGACCAAAGTCAGGGAATCTAAAGACACAAGGAGAGAGAGAGAGCAGACAGATACAGGAGACTGTCAAGCGGACTGCGATAAAACATTCACTAGGAAATTATCTCCCTGTCATAAGGCCCTCCTGTTTTGAATACCAAAGGGATTCAAATTCCCAAACAAACTCTGAAAGGTTGACCAATTTCGTGCTCCGCCAAACGATAGCGGATTGCGGCACGGGTCGCACCTTTGAACCGCCGCGCCGGAGGTAGTACGAAGCAGAGATTTTAATCTCTGTATCTCTGCATAGGTAATCCACTGAAGTGTAATTGCTACAGCTCTAAGTTACACAAAATAATGACAGGAGAATAAGACTCACTATGAATATGAAGTGAGTGTGATAACAAAGTCCCATGTTGGAAGAGAAGGTAATACTTCGACGAGGGCTCTTGCTGGGGAGGAAAATTCTCCTCTGAACAACAACAAGCGTCTCTGTGAGGCGGTTTCTTAACTCTACGCTCCATTCAGAGCACGTAGGTGAAAGGTTTTGTTTTATTTGACATAAACTGGTGTCAGATTGTATCATAGAAGATAATTTACCTTTTCTTGGCCTTGTTCTGTTAACCTTCATATTGTCTCCCTTGAACTTGTGTCCTCCCGGTCTAAAACTGATCGGGATTGTTTGTTATAAAGCATAAAATATAAATGAACATCCAATCCAAGCCAACTTAATTCAACTTTTTACCACAAGTTTTACAATTTATTCCTGTTACATTGTGGCAGTTAGATAAAAGACACAAATGTCTGATATAAAAACATGTAAAACCAGGTCACATTGGACCGGAGGACAGCAGGAAGGTGAACATTATCAATAATTATTGTGTTGGATCTGTGATGATCACATGTGTTACAAAAGAGACACATGAGAAGGAGATACACAATTAACATCATCCTTTTAAATTATGCCTTACATATAAGACATCATCTTCGAATTCACACATACGGTTGGAGTTGAATCTTTCGCCTTCGCCGCCCTCTACAGCAACACTTTCACAAACCTATCATTGCAAAACAGAGAAAAACACCAGCTAGTTAAGTGTGATAGACTGAGTTTGCGCTTAATTATACACATTTTCATACTTTATTTCCAGCCAGGGCAGGTATGTCCTAACAATCATGAACACAGGGTTCCAAAGGGTGCTGGAAGTGCAAAAAAAGTGCTTGAAACTGCTTGAAATTTAGTCTGTGTAGGATGGCAAGTTTATTTGCAAACAGGTGACGCATTTTCAAAACTAAAACTTTGTTGTGTTTCCTTTCATTTGTCACCCATCTGTCAAAAGTCATCTAATTTAATGTGACGAAGAAGTGAAATAACTAGTAGACTGTAAATACTGTATACACTGTATATAAATATGTAATTTACCACATATGTAAGGTGCTGGAAAAGCTTGAAAATGTACCTTGAAAATGCTTGAATTTGACTTTTTAAAGTGCAGAAATCCTGGAACAAGCCGATCAACACTTTGTGGAGCATTGTATGTGTTTTACGATGCACAAATTACTGATTAAAAAATAGAAGAAATCAAAAGAAAAACTTATCAGAGGTTGGCTTTGAAGCATTGCCTTGATTTTCAGTTTACTAAAATGTGACTTAAAAATAAGAGAAAGTGAATGAACATCCACAGGTTAAAAGCAGTGATTCACTGCAACTTCAAAGGAGATATTCTTGTCTGGCTAATAAATATTCAGCCCTGTCCTGTGAATATTTCCCATTTCTGTCATACTTCTCTGTTTTATACACCAAAATATCCTCAGCGTCAATTAGCACTTTTGTTTGGGGCTATCGCTGCATGCTCCAGTTGTATGAATCGTGTTATGAAAGCTTCATTACACATTTCTGTCTCGGCACAAAATGTTTAACTTCTGTAAAAGTTAAAACACCACGTATGCAGCTGAGAGAGTCTTGTGGCGGTAACTTCAGAATATTGTCCCCGAGTGATGTCTGCACACACCTCCCTCTGCTACACTGCTTCCATTATGCACAGGAGCCTACGAGCGTTTTCAGGTGAGAGAATAAAAGATCTCTTTTTTGGCCCTGGCAGTGAAGTGAGTAGGCGTTGCGGTGTCTGCAACATTCGCCATCTCTCACTGATTGTTAGGCTCCGTTTCTGGTAGCCACATTTCAACACCACCATTTACTGAGCAAAAGTTCCTGGGGTTCATCATTGGCAGGTCTCTTAGAGCCATGCTAAATATCTTAACAAAATGCACTGCCTCACCTCTATACTAGATTGATGTTATCGAGTAAAACACGGCAAACTTTTCCATCCTTTAGGCAGGTCTCGGCCTCTTCGAGCTGCAGCTTCGCGCCTACCCCCGGGCCTGCTGGACCTATTTCTGATGGTAATGGCTGCAGGAGCCGCATCCTGTCAGCTCACTCCAGACTCACTAGTAATCAGCTCGGGCTGATGAATGACGGAAATGCCACTGGCTCCACTTTGTGCAATGACAAAAATCCACCCATTTCTGCCCCCCATTTGACTGTCCTCTTTACACTGCTTTTTTCCTATTTCCATCAACCACTACAGAATAGCACTCATCACATTGGTTCAGCTGCTGATGCTGAAGCTAAAAATGAAACATGTGTTGCCGGGCACAGATGCACTACTTGAGAATTCGTGCAGCTTGCTCAGAGCTTTCTGTCTGGTCATCATTTAA
>CAFUXE010000685.1:411710-423905 GCA_903364295.1 Serranus cabrilla
CCAATCCAAGGTAGTGTTTTGTTGAATCTCAGAGTAGTGGAGATCTGAGATAATATGACTATTGTTTTCCTGTAAAGCACCCAGTCTCTGCTTGTTCAATTACTGGAAGGAGCCTCAACGAGGGCGGTTAAATCATTTGCAGAGACATTATCTACGCAGAGAGAGAAAGACAGAGAAAGAGAGTGAGTGAGAGAGAGAGAGAGAGAGAGAGAGGGGGGAGAGAGGGAGGGAGCAAGAGAGAGAGAGGAGAGCAGACATAGGGGCCAAACTTTAGTCTGTAGAGGAAACAGAAACATTATTTGTGGACCACACATGGAGGGTACTGCGAGGATAAAAGCAGCAGGATTCATGATTCACTGCAGGAAATTAATAGACTAATACAGTTCTCTCTGTTTCAATGCCAAAAACCACATAATAAGATAAAATTGTTTTCATTACAGGTGATGATGGATATCTATGCAGATTATGAAAATGTACACTGGATTTATGAGCGAGCGACCACAAAGTTCTTCCTCACATATGTCGCCTACAAATAAAACCAGCTCAGAAGCGCTCATCTGTCAGCGTGAGCAATCATTAAGAGATAATTTGATTGTTTTTTCAACCTCGGCTGTGTTTGATGTCTCTGGCATGGTAGCAATTGAACAGACAATTATTTTGTTGATTAGCTTAGTTTTTAGCAACTTACCATGGCTGTGATATTCCTCTGAAACTCCCAGACCAGACGCTCAACTCCATCTGACTTGGCAACTACATTGCAAGAACAAAGCTTCCACACTCCCCCAACTAAATACTGTACAATAAAATATCATTTATCAAAGCCTCTAACTTCCAAACCAACCGGATAACAAAATAAGCATATAGAATGAAATACGCAGCCATGAACACTTTAAAAAAGTGTGCACAAACATTAGATGTAATATGCATCTGGCAGGAATTCAACTGCAAAGTAGTCAGCACACAGTGCTTTGGAGTGCATTTACTTGCATGTCTCATTTTTTTTTTTTACTTTCATGTTTGGTGTATTTGATCATTCAAAATTAACGCTGCTTTGAAAACCGCATTCTAACATACACACTTTGATATAGGTGAGCGTTTGCTGTCGCTTTCCAAATTAAAGCGCTCTCAGTATATCAATGCACACACGTATGAGAACGAGCGAATCATAACCCGCTCTTACTTCAAATGTCACCAATTGGAAGACACACTATTGGTGGGTTTTTTTTAAAAACCGTTTTATTGGTTGTTGCTACTTCCTCCTTTCACATTCAGAATTCTGGGAGAGCATCGTCGTCCACTTCACTGCTAAATAGCATGCAACTCATCACAATAAATCTTTTGATAGACAGCCAAAGCTACATCTTAAGAACAGCACCAATAAAAAAAAACATTTGAACAAAAGTATAACGATAAAATAATGTGCACTGCTTACCAGTTTCGCTTCGCACCCGGCTGGAACAATGTCAGTCTGAATCAGAACGCCCACAGCCCAACATGAAATTACTTTTGAACGCAGAAAAAAAGCCCAAGGAGTGAAAACTTATCTCACTTGCATTGAGTCACAATTGTCAAGGACAGCAGCAGCCTATATAGAGGAAATATATTGCTCTGGTGTGTTTACCCACACCATCCCTAAATAACAGCCCTGTCTTGTTGGAAAAAAAGGGCTTTTAAATGTGGAAGTGCTTCGCTCTCCTATAATCCAGCCGAGACATTACTCCTTCCCCTGGCAGACGTCCGCAGATCCCCCCTCTCTCCCAGCCAGGCCTTGCTCTCGGCTGCTATGGCAGAGCCGCAATAACTGCTGTTTGCTTAGAGCCTTGCCTCCCAGGTTCTCCTCTGTCACACAGAAATTGAATATTTTCCCAAATAGTGTTGCAGCTGTGCACAGATAAGGACAAGTCCTGTTCATATAGCACAAAGAATAAGACAGGGTCATTGTGTATGTGTGAGTGTGTACGTGTGAGTGTGTGTGTGTGTGTGTTGTCTATAGTGTTAGTCTTCAATACAAAAGGAATAAATGTAACAGAATAAATGAGAGAGAAAAATAACTTATGTATAAAAATAATTAAAACATTTTTCAACGATTGCAAATGTGTTTGTAATTTTCTCATTATATTAAAAGTTATTCAAGTGATAAAAACTAATTATAACTGATGTGACTGCTCTTACTTTAATCTGTAAAATAATAATAATGTGTAAGAAAAAAAAAATCCCACTATGATGATAAATTCCTGGAGTTTTTTTTGCACAACACTATAGTGACAGATGTATTGGGAGTGACCTAAACACACACTGCTAATAGCACACAGCACATCTTATCCGAAACCCAGGTGGTGTTTTCAGCATGGTGTAAAATACACAAGCTGCGATCAGAAACCAGGCCAGTATGTTACACCGATCGGTTTATGACCAGAGGACAGTTTTTACGACCCAGTTTTGCACTTTGCACTTCCTTTTCTTCTAAACACCTTTCAGAGAAGCACAACATGAGTGAAGCACGAAAAAAAGAGATGCCAGATAAGCTCAGGGAGGCTGCCACTTAACCAGAGCACAGAAAGCTACGTGAGAGCCATCGGCTAATATCCATGTTGTTTCTTGTCACCAGAGTTTGAATTGACCCTTACGTTCCACCGCCTATGTCCTTGCTGTGTAATGTTCTGCTAGGAAATTATTTAGGCAAGCAGAAAGTTTCACCTGCCATTTCAGGGGCACCGAATCCCCCGCCGCACCAGAGGCCTTTGGCAAGTGGAAACAAATGTTTCACAAAATGGCAGGGAGGGGAACACGCTGGCGCACAGCGTTTTACTGATTACCAATCGTAAAATAAAATCAGTCATGAAAGGGGAGGTTTCTTGGCCCACCAAAGGCCTGCACGTTATATCAAATTTGCCATAGCTTTCTTTTACAGCCTTGTTTCTTCCCTTTAATGGCGAGCAGTTATCCGCACAGTAGGGCTCCTTGTAGGTGGTTTAGCAACAGCAAAGATTGCATCTGAAAACACAAACCCACAATTTACACGCCAAATAAGCAAGAGGATGTAAATCTAAACGATTTAACTCTCTGCAAACCACCACTTCTGACTCTTTCACTACCTCCATCATTCGCCTGATTTGTCTATGGAGTAGCTATGGTGGCTTCACAGTGAATAAAGGACGACATCCCTGTAGTGCAACGCTTGCACAAACAATCCATTCAGCCACAGTGCAACCTTTAAATCATATGGACTCGCCAATCGCTGCTCAGACAAAGACAACAGGCAGATACTTGTAAGAGAGTGCGACACAAAAACAAAGTGAGCAAATGTTGCCACTGGTCAGTGTGCTTTTATTGAATTAAATCAATAACAAATTACCTTAATAAAGTTAGGGTGCAAGTGCCCGGCTTGTTGTTATAATTTTAAAAACTGGAGAGGCTATGAAATGCGCCTTATGATCTGTTTAATGCACCAGTCAGATATCCGTAGATAGCACAAACCTCAGCTGCTGTTCTGGGGTGGAAAAAATATGGCAGCAGAAAATGAAGCAACAGTCCGTAATGTCACAAATATTCAAACCCACTCACCCAATCAGACCCAGTGAGCCTTAAGAGTCTCGTGCTGCGAGAGGGACACATAAAGAGTTGAGAATAGAGTGATATGCAGCACTTTATCTCCCCAAAACCTATATAGAAGTGTGCTGGCTGTATTGATCTACGAGTAGAGATGAACGCACAAGCAAAGAGGGGCAATCTGGTGCTCTGGCAGATCAAGAGCAGCTGCAGTTCTTTGAAACCGGACGCACTTCCACTGAAACAAGGCTATAGACTGAAAAAGGTACTCTCTCACTCACGCTGGACTCGACGCTAAAGCGCTCATAATGGCATGCTGGAGCTGAAGATATCAAACACTGAGACATCTGAGAAGATAGTTTCCTTCTTAAATCCGCATTCACAAGTATTTCCAACGAGCACTTGATTTTACAGGCGCTGAGATACTTTAAAAAAATTGCCACTGTATCGGTTAAAAAGTAATGCTTTCAATACATGATTCAGATTTTATAATTTCATGTTATGTTTTCCTCTAATAACCAAATGTTTTCCCCCATAATTACACTATTTTCTCGTTAGGAGTCAGTGTACATGCACTGTTGTGAAAAAGCTCTCGCTCACACCACCACACAAACAAATACAAGTAAGATTATGTTATACACAAGATGTCATACGGACCTACTTACACGAAGAGGAGGGAGATACACAAGTCTTTCAGTTTTACCAGCTCACACACTCATGCTCAAGCCTCTCAGGCTCATCCACAACCAGTGGCAGAAAATACGACTCCTTCCATTGTGTAAGGGCTCTGACCACTTTGATATGCAAATATGTTCCTTCTAAACAGCTGGAATTTGCTCTTGCATTAATTCAAACATTTTTTATGCACAAACACGTGAAAATAGAGTTCTGCAATAAAGAGGCTTGAATAATAAGAAGAGGAAGATGAAGAAGAAGTGTAGCTCTTGGTGAGTGATTAAAGCGTGTGTTAGCTTATTTCTTACACATTCCTGAATACTCAACACTTCTTCACAAATAGGCTGCCTTTGTATTTGGCTGCATGTTATGTATGGTGAAGAGAGATAGAGCCACTTCATCCTCCACACACTATTCTTTTGTTTTCTATCTTCATAAGGAAAGTTGTGTCTATTCATCCAGGACTGTATTAAAATGCTTATTTGATATTTAAAAAAACTCACATGTAACAGTGACTGTTTGTTCCTCTAATGAACAGCTAAGATGAATGTGTTCTCCAGAGATATTAGAGACCAATGAGACACATTCATGGACTCTAATCCAAGCAGGAATTCGTAGCTCCCTCTCTCTTAATAATCAGACACACAACCAAAAAAAAAAAAAGCTGAGGGCATGTGGAGACTGGGGCTAAATTTATCCCAATCGGCTGATCGATCAGTGGAGATTGCTGCTTTGCTCCGGGTGCTATGCTTCAGCGGCTGGCCGCGGTGTGTTTCTCGGGGCCAGGAGAGGCACACACGCCGCCCCGCATGTGCGCTCCTGCTGCCTGCCTACTCTTTAACACATGGTTGACAAGACGCGTTCGGAATCGGTAGGCCTAAATAATAAATGTGCAGTAAAAGGATCTAATTTTACAGCCACTCTGCGCCGACTGGGTTTGAGTTAAGTCTAAACAGCCAAATATCCCCATGTTTGCATGTTTTCCTTTTTAAATTCTCGCTTTGACTGATTTCCATGACATTTCCTATACGCTTGTAGCCCCGGTGCATCACAAGCTCCTCTCTTTAGCCAAAAGTAATTATTACATCGGTAGGCGAGCCTTGACTGATTCTTTCTTTTCTTTCTTTGGACAAATAGCCTAGCCCCAATTATAATGGATTAGCCTGTGAATGCTCTCAAGAATCACACCGACATCGCTCCTCAGGTCACAGCTCCCAGCATAAATCCCTATTCAAACCAACAAGACCAGCAGTGGATTTAAAATAAATAAAAGCCTCGGTGATCAGCAAGCACCACCACCAACAAACTACACTTCAACTCTGGAGGCACAAATTCAAATTAAATGGTGCTTTACATGTTCTGGTTCACATAAACGCGCTGCTCCCATACTTTTTAATAGTTTCCATTCAGCCAAACTCGGCAGCCGAACAAATCAATCCACATCTGGTTATGTTTTGATTAAGCATTTTACAATTAGCCACGGTACCGTTTAAATTACTACAAAAAGAGGAGTCCTACTTTAAACCCTTATTTATTGATCAAACCAAATGATTTCCCTCCTGATGAAATCTGACCTTTTCTACTTTGAAAAAGTAGCTAAAATACACCGCGAGATCTGTGTAACGTGCTGCTATTATTTCAAATGAGTGGCGAAAGCAAATGCAATTAGCTCTGAAGTGAGCGAGGAATGAGAGAAAAGTTGTTACACTCCACGCCAACTTGTCAAAATACTACTCAGGGGTCTGATTTATAAAAGTAGGGGTGAGACTAAAAAGTGCAAAAGACTCTTACCTTTCTTGAAAAGCAGTGAAGCCAAACAGGCTGAAATGAAGTCAGTTGGGATGGGAATTGTAACAAAAAAAATGTCAGATTGTGGAAAGACAGTCTAATGGGAAGTCCTCTGCAGCGAAGAGTCTGCAGGTCTGAGGCATGCTCCCCTTATCTGGGACAGAGGCTGGCTATCAGGCGGCAAGTCCCCCTCTCAGCCCGTACATTCCCCTGCACCGGACACACACTTCCATGGCAAGCAAGGTGTTGCTCTGCGCTCAGTCCTGACTCATCAACACCTCATGCACCGCGTCTATTCACGGCTCTCCTGTGCGCCTTTCACTCCCGAAGCAGCGACAACAAACAAGAGAAGAAGCGGAGCTCGGGGACCCACAAAAAAAGAGTGACTAACAGGGACAGAGTGTTGGGGCTTTCAGTGTCTGTTGCAGGGGGGAGGAGAAGACCGATCTCCGCTACTTTCAGCGCCGACTCCGCTCTCCTGGCTCCTCTGAGTGAGACTGTGAAGACTGGGTGAAGTTTCAGCGGCTCGCCTCTGGAAAAGATCCCGCTCACAGTGTTGAGACACTTGGTGGAAGCAGCGCGGAGCGGGCTTCCAGTAAACAGCGCCAGTGCAGTGGAGAGCAGGCTGCCGTCTGCAGGAGCTGTCTGAGCGGAGGACTCCACCAAAACCTGACATGGACTCCACATCCGCGCTGACTCGGAGTCTACTTCTGTGTAATCACATCAACTTATTATCATGCCCGACAGGAATCAGTTCAGCTTTTTTTTTTTGTAAAAAGAGAAGATTGAGCTACGTCATTTAAAAAGGAAGGATCAATATATTTCCCCTCATTTTTGTCCCCTTTTCTGCTTAAGGATGCAACACTGCCTTCCTTTTTGGGCATGAGAGGCCCACGCTCTGTCACAGTAGGCAGTCCAGCCTATTCAACCAATGACAGAGGACTTATTCTACTGTAATACTACCAAGCATCAAAAGGAACATGGAAGTACAGACAGGCAGACTTTTTTTTTCTTTCTTTCTTTCTCCCCCTCTCCACCTCCCCTCCTTCTCCTCCTCACTCCAACTGGCCCCACAGGATAACACACTGGCCCGGGCAGCAGTGGTCAAGCTGCTGCTGGTGCTGCTGGTGTGTGGAGCCAAGTGTGTGTGAGTGTGTGAGTGTGGAGCCAAGCCGTTTTTCAAATTCAGGATCTCTACTCAATTGTGGGTGTGTGTTTTTTCCCCCTGCACTTTTCTTCTACATGATTCATGACACCATTCGGCAGTCAAGGGATTTTTGTCAGGCTGCTGTGGCTTTGACCCTTTGACTCATTACTGTAAGCTGCATGTTATGTTGGTGGTCCACAATTCATATTCATTATAATGCAGGAGGATTACAGTTCGATCTGCACACCATGCCTACAGGGCATTCACAGTTATAATATATGATAATAAAAACTCAAATATTTGAAAAATGTAACTTTAAACGCAGCTGCATTTCCCCCATATTTCCATTATGGTCTTTATCTTAAAATCAGAATATTGAGAAATAAACAAAACACGTAGGTTTCTTTCTGCTTCCAGTGAAGACTTGCAGCATGTTATGATCTGCTTGAGGAATTTTCTCCAGAAACATTATCAGACAGGACGTGGGTACACACCTGGCTTCAATAAAAACTGTCTTTCACCCACTATGTGGAAATGTGAAGTTGAGTCATACTTGCCAGGTGAAGGTGAACGCAGCAGAGGGGCAGACTTATGTTTTCATAAGCATAATTTTACATAATAATACAACCTTTTTTTTTGCAAGGGACAACAAAGAGAAAACAGATGTAATAAAAGGTCACCCAGTGGCATGCATCCATATCTGGAGAAATGTTTATTTATAAGCCAAGACTAAAAACACATGTGGTGTCTCTATGGCTGCAGTGTTGAACAGCTTAAACTGCCATTTTGCATGAATTCATTTAATTCTGCTTCCTCAGATTGTCAACAGAGGGCATTAGACTTGTATTGCTATTCTTCTGAATGAACATAAATCACTGAACTGTAAAATTCACCCGGCAGATGAAATATAAGCAGGTGAGGACAGAGATATCAGTTTGAATCACACAGTAATTAAGATTATTTTGCTAATTATAGGCCACCTTGTGCGTGTGACCCCAGCTTGTGCAGTCATTTCTTTGACGAGTCACAGCAGCCGCACATAAATTGTTTATGTGCAAGTGTTTATGATAAACTGTGACATAATCATATTTCGCAAAGGCTGCACAATATTGCACATAATCACTCACCAAATGGTGCATGATAAATGCTGGCTCTTCTGTGCAGCCCAAAGAATATTCAGAAGGTGAAAAACAAGGGCAGAAATTATGGCTGCAGTTTAAGTAAATATGCTCCAACAAAACTGGAAATGTCAGCGTGTGTTTACAGGGTAGTAAAGATGTAACCGCAGTATTTTTCTGTTTTCATTTCAGTTGAAACTGAATTGAAAGGCAGATGCTTTGGACAGACCTCAGTCATCCATGGTGAGAGCAAACATGTCTCCCCATTTCCCATGTGGCTCAGAGCCTGCCTCTTAACCTTCAATTGTTCACCTAACAATGCTTATTGGTTCCTTCCCAAAATATTTGCACATGATTGACATTTCAGGCACACATGACCAGTCACAGGACTGCTGCTGACCCCCCAACAAATCAGAGCCCTTGTGGTAATGATTTGGGGGAAGTGATATGCTTCAGAGCACAATTAACAAAGCCACTTCTAACCTCAATCACTCAATCATTTGTTCATTAAGTGTGGTTTTACCTTCATTTTTAAGTTGCTTTACTTCGACATACAGCAGCAGAGTTTGCTGTGTCATGTACTCGTGTTACCGACGTGACAGGAATAATCAAAATGTGTAGAGCTGCTCCTGTAATTGAGACATCATTTGGGCTTACAGTTTACTAAAATGTACTGTGGAAAGTGTAGAGAATCAGCTTTAGGACACTGAAATAAGCCTACATTTCCTTCTTGTCACATCTCTCCCAGCCACCAGAGTAAAAGTTCAAAGTGAAGCTTCAAGTATGTGAACTGCGAACTAGTGATGTTTTTTCCCCGTCTTCGTTTGCATGAAATATAGCAGCTTGATCTGTTCCAAACCGAGTAAAACCCTGCCACATCACAACTACACCGACTCTCTCCGTATTCTCTCATCAATTTAGTCAAGCTGGCTGTAGTGGTCTCCTTGGATATCAAACTCTCGGAGTAAGGCTCATAATCAAAGAAGGCCTCTCTACACAGTGGAGACTCGGTTAATATTTATGTAGCTATGGGCAACCATGCAGCGTGGAGTTTTGACCTCACTCCTGCAGCACCTTGAGGAGCGGCCCTGTTTCTGCCCTGGTTGGACCGGGCACAGAGCTTATTTAAGGACGCAACAGGGCTCAACTTATTAATATAAACCTCGGGTTTCATTGTGCATCATGCTGTTTTTTGCAGGTTTGAATTCTTACAAAGCTTTTCTGTAAGGTGAGAATCCGGAAATTAATTTAAAATGTGGCAATAATTAAAATAATTGATAAGATCTATGTGTAAATTTTCACTTTAATTAATTGTTTTTTTGCCAACCAGCATCAGATTGTAACTTAAAAAATGAGGCCCACCCTGACTTTTCAGTTGCCAACAACAGCCTGTGGACTGAGGTCTAAAGGCTGTGAATTTCATGCACGTCCAGAGTGCCTTGCCTCTCTTCAGCTCCCCTGCAGGGACAACAGCCCACAGTATTAACTTCTATGGTTAACCATATAGCTGTGATTTGGCTGTGTTGCATGGATCTGCTGTTGGTGGCTTCATGGCTGATGGAGTGATTTACAAATAGCAAGCTAGTTATCATCACTGAGCCAATGGGCCAGATAACGAATGATTTATTTTCCAGCATTTTAATAACCTAATGCCAGTTATTCACGTTTGTCATTGCCGATGCCCAGGATGCAAGCGGACACACACAACACAAAGCTTACTATAGTTCACCTAACGACCACCAGTGTCATTAACAAGAGTACCAGAACAGAAGCTAAGAAATGCCCCGCTGTAGACAGAGGGAGCATCAAAAAGCATTTTAGACACATAAAAAAAATCAATATCAGTATTAAGGTATGTTTTTGCTGCTAAACTTTGCCATCAGACAACCCTCTCTGCTGGAGAACTGACTCATCTGTGTTCTTTTCAAAACCACCAGCATCTACTGACAAAAACAGTAATTTTACCACAAAACAGGAGCTCCGGGTCCACCACTGCCTCGATAGTTAGAGTCCTTGTGTGACTCTGTTTTTTAAAGGGTTTGGTCAGATAATACACTGACTGTGGATAAATACATCACACAACCACACACTCAAATTTGGCAATTAGTCTTGCTTGTAAATATACCATTAAGAGCACATATGGTTTGTACCTTCATTTAAAAGCTTTTATTCATGGAGATTTTTTACCGATACATTGGCTTGAATATGTTAGCAGTTGGATTAGATTTTCTGTTAAAGTAGAATCTTAAAATAGCTTATTATATCTGAGCTGTTTTGAAACAAACTATTATGATCAACTCTCATTATTTTCACAAGTCTGTGAAACTAGACAGAGTGCAGGTTGACACAGACATTGTTTTGCTTTCACTTTGCTGTTGGGGTTAATTAAAAATGAATGGATTACCATATGTTAATGAAAACCTGTTTTTTATGTGCTTTTAATTTGTTTGCTGACTACTGGTTAATCCTTTGACTGTGTTCTCAAGCCTCATATTTTGAGTTAAATACAATATCAGTGGGGTATTTACACCAGCATGCATCTGACCTAAAATCAATAATGGATAAATAACAGAATGTCTCGGTCTCCCTCCCTTTCTGCTCATTAAACATACCTATGAAAGGCAGCCCAAGCAATCAACTTCTGTCTAAACGTAAATCAACATGTGTGTGCTGCGAGCTGGCACACCAAGTAAAATATTATCAAATCAAGTCCCAAAGAGTGATCTCATCATTCTGCTCAAATTTCAGCCATTTAATCACTCCGTCCGTCCAAAAATGCTGCTATAGTCGGTCCCCCCAAAAGGGCCCAGAACTTATAATTGACCCAGCAGACAGGAAGCAATTAAAAAGAAGTCAAACACATGAGGGGCTTTGAGATCAAATTTGAAAAAAGCAAGGTCCAGTGTGGGCATGTTGGGCTCTGGCTTGCACAACTGTCAAATAAGTTGAGTGTTAAAAGACCACGCTATATAAACAAATCCTTTGAGGAAAACTGTGTCACCGAGTAAACATTAAAGACTCATCTAAACTGTGTTCTACAATCAAACGTTTTCAGAAATACACTCGCTAGAACAAAACCTCTTTCTGAGGTTTGATGTATGAGACACATGCTGGTTTAAACAAGCATAGGGGAGCAACGGATATAGGTGAAGAATCTCTATTCAAATGTTTTGTATGGAAACTTAGCCAAGTGGAAACAGATGTGTCTCACTGGTGACCTATAAAAAATGATATATGGTCACAAGTAATAAGGTTCAGCAGAGGCCAACAGTTCCAATTTGCTTCACTTCGCCGTGTCGTGCTCTGTGTTGTGTAAATGTGGACACATTTTTTAAACAAAAGATGTGGCATTTTCACTGTAAACCAAGTGAATGCTCAGTGTACTTCCAAACGACTGGGGTGAAAGAAAGATCCATTTATTCATGACTGCAACACATTTGAAACCAAAGGTTTTCTTTCAAGCACAGTTTTATCACAATTATAATTCATCAAGTTGATAAATTATAATTTGAAAACAGAGTTGTTAGGAAAACAGAGAACATCTGTGATATTTTTTCAGTTCTAAATTTTTCAAGGGACTGTGAAATAATAAGCAAATGTTTTTTTTGCATCGTTGTTATTTTTCAATTGTCTCCCACCGATTTAAAGTTAATATGCCCCCATTACATTCCCACAGCGCTGAGGAAAGTCTAGGACTGCAGACATATTATGCCAGTTGCAATAATGCATCAATTTGATGCATTAAAGAAAAAACAATTCTTGTTCTTTTGTTGAATAAGAATAAGGCTTCACAGCATTATTAACTTTCACATATTTTCAGTAGAGACCTAAGTTAAAGGGACACCCCAAAATAAAAATAAATAGAATCTGTGTTTCAAGACCAGCCGTCTTGAAACACAGATTCTGTCTAGTTTTTAC
>CAFUXE010000685.1:424176-456842 GCA_903364295.1 Serranus cabrilla
ATCTATATTAATTGTGAAAATAAATAAATAAATAAAGCACACGAAAAATATGTTTTGATTTTGGGATGTACTGTCCCTTTAACCCCAATTAAACCAAGACAGCATTTGAATGCATGCACAGAAATCACTTCTTCCTCTAACAATTTCACAGTCCAAAACCAAAGTAGGACACAACACAACAACAACAACAACTATACAGCAATCAAAACAAAAATGACCTTCCTCTGCGTGCTGAAGGACAACAAAGTCAGAAGCACTGATGGAGAGGAGGAGCAGGTCAGTGTGACGGAGACAATGCTTCAAAATCTGCCTTTACCTGGACAGACAATAATAGAAATCAACTTTATTAGTGAAGTGTGCAGAGGATAATCTGTCTGCGTTAATACCCTCTAGTACGAGAGGAAAACGCCTTCAATTGTTCTCTCTAATGAAGATGAATACTATACTGCAAAGACAGAGGAAAATATGTGACCTCACCAGTCCCTTTAGAGGTCAATAATCTTTTAGAATAATTGCCTGAAATTTTAATTGAAGTAAAATCGTACTTAAGCATTCATCATTGTGGACAGACATTCTTCCCTTCAATTTTGCATTCCGATTAATTCCACTAATTTAAAAGTAACTGCTTTGTGCCAGTATAAAGGAACACAATTATAAGTTTTAAATACATATAGCTTATTTCCATAAAACATTACTGTTCTAAATACAGCGGCTGCTCACCAAGGCATAAAAAATGACCAAATTCATGCTGGCTATTGCTGTATGTGCTTATTACCGAGTCAACAACGATCTTTGAAGGTCTTTCAATTTGTCAAAACTTGCACATATGACTAAACAACTTGCTCTTGAGGGCTGATTACTTTTTTTAAAGGTGTGTTTCCAGCCACACGCCTCAGAAAGCACAAGCTTTTGCAAATGTGCAAGGTCGTATGTAAATACTGCCAATAGCAAAAGCACATTCTTTAATACACATCCTTTAATAGGCCTGGAATTGCACTCACCCAAATCATTTGACACAACTGTTTATTAAGCCAAATTAGTCCGAATGAAATCTTTCCAAGCCAATCAAATAGTTTGCTTGATTAGTGGTGTGTTCTTCCTGGCACACTGCAGAACAGATGAATCCAATAGGGGAAAAAGACAAGGAAAAGGAAGGGCAACTCCAATTTCTGAGGACAATGAACTAAATTGTTCTGTCCCAATTTCTCAAGAGATACTTTGTAATCACGGCTAATTATTGTTGCATGGTAAAGTGGGAAAGGAACAATAGTCGTTGTTCCAGACTTTCCACAAGTTTGCAAAAAGACGAGATATTTTGAAGATTTACACAAGTTCCACTAATGCACACCTGAGACACATTCAACGCTGCCGAGGGCAAAATAAAAACCCATTTCTATTGATTTCTTAATTTTTGTTCAACTGTTTATATTCCAAACAACACACTGCACACAGTTCTGCCTCAGGAGTTTGTCAGAGACTAATTCACTGGTACAGATTAAATATACCAGTGTGCAGTGGTGGATGTTGTGTTAAATGACCTTCATATGTGCAAGGTAACAGACTTTAAAGGAGCCCCATCTAAATCCTAGATATCCTTGATTCTTGATTATGCTTTACTTAAGAAACAGTGTAAATAATGCAACATAAAAACACTGAATTACATGTAAAGGCCCTGTATTTAAATATCTTTTAAGTAATTCTTTACCAGCAAAATGATCATTTGTATGTAAATGACTCACTGTGTGTTATCTTGAATTTTTAAAGAAAACTCTCATATGTCTTCACATTATATGATGAATACAATGAGAAAATCCTTGATAAAGTAAAGTTAATGGAGGCTTTTATAACAGGAAAACTATATCAAGACATAAATTACAAACTGTCAATTTGCACAAAATAATCTCACTAATCCAGTTGTATGCACACAAAAATCCAATAAACATGCATTCTCGTTAAAATCTTAGTATTTTAAACACTTCTGCATTAACTGTCTCACACTAACTGCACAGGTGAAACACATCTTAAATCAGCATGAGGCATGTCAGAAAAATGAAATTTTCCTTCAAGTAAAAGTAGTATATAAGTAGTTGTATAAAGAGCAACAAAGCCCATGTAGGGAGGAGGTCGGATTGGTCTGACGGCATCCCGAATGCAGCAAAAGTCAACATTGCGTGATTGCTAGCGATGTAATGGTATTTCATGAGACGCTTTATTTATGATACAAATATGTGACAATTAAAACCAGCAGGATGAAATATAAATGAAGATATTCTATTTTTTATAAACAGCTTTTCTTAACTTAACTTGTTAGAAAACACTTGCGTCAGTAACTGCATCAAGGGAGAAAAATGAGGCGGCTGCAGGATAAAACATCCTGTTTAAAATCTTAGCAGTGCCATCCATTTAGCCATCCTTCTTAGCGGATCAGAACAGAGAGTTGCTTCTGGGACACTTCTGAAACACAATGCAGGGAGTCTGGCAGAATTACAAGCATTGTCGAGTGGATGTGATCAGCTCCGGCAGGCGTGCTGCAGCCAAGTGGGGCCGCAATTACATCTGGTGAAATTCAGACAATGAAATAGGTGAGAAGATAACAGGCAAGACACTAAGCTGTGTGGTTTGCCTTGATCTTGAATCAAGAAATTGGTTATTGGATTTGTAAATATAGTGAATCGTTACATCCCTAGTGGTTATGTGACAAAGCAAGATAGCTGTTTTAACTCAAACCGTGATCTTTTCTTAAACCCCACCAATAAGAACTATAACATGTAAGAATGGTCATATATGTTGTTTTAAGAGTCTCTGGCAAACATCCTAATAGTGATATTTTCTGGTTTGGACGTACCTCTGCCAGTTCAAAATCGTGGGAAGATACATACATCTTTGGTTTGACAAAGTTAACCCTTTTTTATGAGCTCCTGTCACTTTGATGCAGAAGAAAAACTATGGATCAAAGATAAATGTCTCTGTGTCTACAAAGCTTCCCACCTATTATGCTTTGACCTGCTTGATGCATTGGATTTTCTCGAGAGAGTTTGTGTTATAAACTCTGTGTGGGTGATTTTTCACAACATTTTCTCAATAGCAACCCTCTGAGAATCAAATAACCTTTTCATAAATACCACTTGGATTAGACTGCATTTGACAATTTCTTCAAAGCTAGCTACCTCAAATTCTTCTGCATTAAGGTTCAGTAAAGAGAGGATATTAGTCAGAGATGTCAGGACTAACATAAATACCTTCATGAAAGAAGCAGAATAAATAGGGGTCAACATAATAAATGCAATAAATGTTCCACAGGCAAAAGGAAATGGAAAAATGGAAATGTGCAGTGGAAGCCATCCTTTTTTCAGATGATGGGATAGGCTTGCCATGTTTAACCTAACGCTGGGATGTTTGATTAACTGTGTTAATCATTTCCCATCTGCACTGAGCCCCTGTCTCTGCCTTTTGATTAAATTCCGACTAGTCTTGCATTGTTCATTATGTGTACTTGTCAAATAATTGACTGCTTGAAGGCAAAAAAAGAATGTACGCCTTTCAATCTTGATGAGGAAGTGCTTTAATATCATGTCATTCACTTTGCATGGCATGTCCAGGAGACGGGCGGAGGAGACAGAGAGAAGTACCTCACCAGTACAACCTCCAGGGGGGTGAGGTTATCAAAAATTTGGCCCGTCTGGGTTTTTTAACTAGGCTTTTCTCCCTGAGGTTCATGTCCAGGGTCAAACACACTGACTTATGCCCCAGCTAATTCAGAGTATGTATGGAGGACACATGACTGGAATTCAATTCATAGCATGATCTCAAAAGATTGAAAACGTTCAAAGAAAAGTGTCTTCATAAAAAGGTCATTATGAGGATCGTTTAAGCATGCTGGTAGGTGGGTGTAACAGAACAGATTCAAGGCGCCCCATTCATGTAAGGGATTTACATTAATCCACAAATATTTTGTGCCGAGAATTTACAGTGGAATGTACTAATACCCTGTATGGAACTCCCAAATAATAGCATTTCAGGTGTCTCATTTTATATTTGAGAGTTTCCAATGCTACGCTCCTTTTTAATTACTTCACAGCACAAGTGAATCAAATTATAAAGCTGTCAGCCTTCACTAAGAACTCAGACCTGCCGCGATAATGATACCTGACTCGAATGACAGCTCCATGCTGTGTTATTCCTGGGGTTAAGGGTGTGTAACTCCAGGCTCTTCAGCACCATCTTTGCTCACGGCTCTTAATACAGTCTTGTTTGTATAGTCCTTAATAAAGAAGCACACCACTTTGTATGCATATGCGGCAGACTGACAGGCGCTCATTCCCTCCTCAAGGATAAACGGGAACCAAACACTCAACACGATTAGCCTTGTAACGCAAGTATAACTCAGCTGAAGTGAATGTGGAATACAAGACAGTAAGAAGGGTTTATGGCCATGTAAGACCCCGTTTTGAAATTCTGTCATGAGCCAAGATCACCACATCTGTGTGAATAATTCATTCATAAAAAGCTTGTTTCCAGCGGTCCCAGTCAAATCGCCTCTGCGTGGAAGTAAAATGAATTTACTTGCATGGTTCCACAAGAATTGTCTAATGATGGAGTTTTAATATTACAGCTGCTTCATCTCAATTGCTATGGCAACATCCTAGCTTCCCTTGCCAGGCTGTGAGTCTGAACTACATGTCTTGCTCCTTCTCAGCTTTACACAAACTGCAGAAAAGATCACACAGGACCCGGTTTCAGTTAGAGAGTGCATTTTTCGGGTAATGATATTATGTCGTTGACAGAAAAGGAGCCAAGAATTCCATCCTTGTTATTATGTCCATGTTGAAGGAGAATATTGAATTTTCAATTTGCAGATACCATTAGCTCTAAAAATGAAGATAAAAACACCAACCAGAGTTTTAAACCAGAATTGTGTCAGATGTCCTTGTTAGGATACTGAGGCGGAAACACAGAAAGGCAGATTAAATGGAGCTGCAGAGAGAAAGAGATGGGTGAGTAGATGAGTATTTCTGCGTGTGTGTGTGGGAGGTTCTCCCCAAATTACTAGAGTGAACCCATAGGTCACTGGTTTGTCATGGTAAACATAAGCCGTTGGAATTGAGTTCAGGAGCTTTCCCACCATCGCTCTGAGGTGGCAGAGGCTCAGCCATTGCTGCATTCTTGTGTGTCTTACCATTAAGACCCAGTGAATACCTTGGTGACAATGGTCATGTGGTCAATGAGGAGGCAGCAGTGGAAGCAGCTCAGACTTGGGCAAAGGGTGAGCACTGTGGAATGGACTCATTAAGTCACAGCTGTTGTGATCAGAACAATGAAGCCGGGGCTTTTCTCAAACCTCTCCAGCACCCAAACACTAAAACTCAGCAGATGATGTGCTGTAGAGGGAAGTCCGACAACAAGTAATTGTATCTTAACCTACTCTCTGATTACTTAGTAAATATTTATGGGTTTTTGTGCCCATGTTTGAGAGATGTTAGAAACAGGAAGGTCTTATTTGAATAGGCTTCACTTCAGTCCTCCAACCTGTAGGACCACATAGGTCATTTTAGGGCTGACGAGTAATCAATAATATATCAACATAAGTTTGGATATTGTAATATAATAATATGGCACAAGTAAAGTCATGGTATTACCTGAAATTACCAGACTGTTCTACGGTAATACACGGTATATCCATTTATTTAAAAGAAAAATCAAGAATCAATCAATGTTATTGTGTTAATATTTTTGTTAAAGCACTAATAGTCAGCCCTACAATGCTGTCACAATTTGCATGTAAAGATATTTAGTAAAAAATGTCATGACATTATATTTTTCATTTCTTTCATATTACCGAGCCCTAGGTCATGTGTCCCTACCCTTAAATACAATCAGCAGAAGCGTTTGCTAAAACAGCAGCAGGAGATCAACATGTCCTCATATCTAAATGTAACGATCTCTGTTTTAAATTCAAAGTTATTGTTGTGAAATGGCTGCAATTCTTAAGGCAACAAAACCCAAACAAGCAACAATCACTTGGTTAGGTTTAGGGGGAAAAATCATGGTTTGGGTTAAAATAAGTGTGTTTGTTACATTGCTTCATTTGCATCTGTAAGTATTACCTAATGACGTGAGTTTTGTACTTACGTTAAATTACTGCAAACTCTCTGTCCAGTGTCCTATCATAACCGTAACCAATCAAAATGAATTGTAACAACTGTAAATATAGGTCGTAATAAGCTGCAGTTTTTAGGAAAGAAAGTTTCTTTCTTGTTGCACAAACTACACAATCAATGAAGAAAGGTTTTACTATTTTGTATTTTTATTTGTGAGTCTTATTTTCCATCTGTTTATCTCAAGTGATTCAAAGCTGACCCTGCTTTTGAATTCACAATCCCACTCGATCCCAAGCCTCATGTCGACACAGTATGAGGAAGCCAGAGAAGCAAAGCCCGTGACCTCTCCATGGTTTGGGGGTCTCAAAATTATAACACCCTTCCTCTCTTCACAAAGCAGTCCCCTGCTGCTGCAGCCTTGGTACTGCAATGCCAACACCATTGCAGTAGATTGGATTAGAGAGACAACTCACTGTGAGATGGAGCCCAGGCTCACCACCAGTCCCATTTCTCATGTAAATGCCACAACAGTTCATGGTGCCCTACATAATGGAATTGATACAACACAGTAAAAGGTTCCTTTGTCTGCAAAATTACAGATGGTGACATCAGTTGGTGTGATCTTTTCTTTTTTTGTTCGCTTTTGTAAAACTCTCAGAGCGCCTGGGAAATAACCAGAGGAGTGAGTCCCTGACTCATGTCATAGTGTATTACTCTGCAAGAGGTTTTCTTGGAGCGCTCAACTCTGGATTTGTTCTCTGTTTCCTTTTTCCTTTCCGTCCTGGAGTCGGCGGTGTTTGCTTTGGAGCTGACAGTTGACGTTTTAGGATTCCGGAAGCCGGCCCACCAGCAGGCATGAAATCTTAACCTGTAACAACAAAGTCCCTACGATCTGCTTTTACACTAATGGCAACAATGACAAGCAGGCCCATGAATGCTAAAAACATGTCGACATGATTAAGTTTTAACTTGTCTTTAATCCTCATCAGGATAAGGTGTTTTAGGGAGGAGTATTTACAAGTATTTCTCTAATGTACAGCTTAAAAAATAGAAAGGGAAATTTTGCAAAAAAAAGAAGCTACATAAACGCGGAGAATAGGTGCAGGAAGAGCCAAAGTGAGCGGGTCATCAGTTCCAGGAATTCACACCTCGCCACTTCAGAAGCCATAAGTCAAGAAACCGAGTCTCCAGCTGACAGAGGAGCTAACTTCCACTTAAATATTTATTTGTGTTTAGGTGTCTGCAGATACCTCCTGTTTCTTTCCACACGAGGTCTGTGTGAGATCACGACGGCACATCTTCACATGACCCCTCGTCACTCAAGACCTTTCTCGCATTTTCATAATAAGGTCCACCTGGATCCCATCACAAGAAGTCAGCAGAGCGGTTTGTCTGGGCAAAATGTAATTAAAGTTAGTGGTTTCACATGTAATTATCACAACAAAGTCTGGGCCTCGTGCGCCCTGACTACTTTGTTGAAAAAAGAAACCAATGTTTGTGTTTATCTTTTCGAATTAGCTGGAACCGACTTTAAAATTAACTTGGATCTCAGAGGGTCTTTTTTTTTAATCATCACAAATCCTCTCTAACACATGAGTTCATGCTTCGTCACATGCCTGTGCTGAAGCCTTTCTAAATCCTCACAAACTTGTAGTTTGTTTAAAGTGAGGAGCAATATGATAAGACATCTCCTGAGAGGAGGGAGTCAGCTGCTTGGTCCCGTTTCAGTTAAGTGCAGTGGTGTGTATTGGTTAAGCTGGTATTGGACCATCTCAAATTTGCCTCTTGGTGTCAGATAAGCATATGCTGTGCCCCTCAACACACACACACTGCTAACCGCTCTCCAAACAGCACCCCCGCACAGCTGTCTCCCTCCTCTGGGAGCCTGTGAAGGCCAACTGTGCAGCCACTGAAATGAGCTGCTAATCCCTGTACAGGCTCCCAAGCATATTACAATGCACAGAGCCGCCAGTCCATCAGCCACTGTGTGAGTGCGTGTGACTGTGTGTGCTATCGGTCTGTGTGCATGCGTGTGTACGTTTAGGCATGTGTCAATCCGTTTGAGTGTCAGCTGCATAAAGCGGTGTGTATACATGAGAAGGTGAAAATGATTGTTGTTCCTGTTCTGCGTGACCTCGGTAATAGCTATATATCCCCTTGCAGCATTTCCAAGAGTACAGCCAATTGCCATTGCAGGAAGAAGATTCCACTTCTCCCCAACAAGTGTCTCAGCATCCCCTCTCTCCCTTTCATTGGAGCGAAGTCATTACTGGTGCTTATGAAAGTGAAATGAATGAGAGCGTAAGGGGATGGATGGGAGGTCATGGCCCCAGGGCCTCTGGGGAGTGAGGACGCATAAACTCATCACCTGGTTCTGATGGAGGACCACTCACCTCAACCGCCATCTCTATCCGTCTGCCCTCGCCACCTCCACCAGTTTTTGCCCTTGCCACACAGACGAGCACAAAGGTATGAGGCAGGAGCAATTTTCTACTCAAGTGATGTTCACAAACAGCCATGAATAACACATTTGAAGGCGACTCGGTGCGATCACCTGAAATCAACACGATAAGGAAATGGAGACGCTGTCGGAATGCAGAGGGCCGGCATCAGCATGCCGTCCATTTGATATCACTCCTGATTGGTGTAATTGCAAAGGTGAGCCTTTGTTTGAATGGGTTAATATTGTTATCATGGAGCTGTTATGAAATCATGCATTTTTAACAAGGAGAGCTGATTTTAGTCCCCAAATACAAATTGAAATATTCATCAGTGTGACTGCGCCAGCCTTAAAAAAAAAAATAAAAAAGCTGATCAAACTGATGTTTTGGACGAAGAGTGTAAGCAGCTGCTGAATTAATTCAGGCAAACCTGCTCTACAGCAGGAGAGGGCTCCATCGAAGGACGGGAGGTCACATGTACTAGTTTCCTTTAGAGGGGTGCAGAATATACATTATGTAAAGTGTACATGTACAACTGTAGTTTGATTCAACATGGACTCTCTGCTTATAATTTTAATCCCAAGTGTTTTACACTAAGCCTTGCCAAAGCTCTGGTTTAAATGCGATTCAGGAAGAAAATTTGAAAATTAACTAAATCATAACGAGAACAATTTGATCTTTAGAATGTAAAAAGCAGGTTGGGTTAATTGGACAGTCAGATATTCTCTGACAAAATGTAGAGACTACAGACCAGGATGACTGAGGGGCCGTACAGAAAATTTGCAGTTGCGAGTTGTCCAAGCTGTCATTTCTAACTTGACAGTTGCTTGTTAGGGGGGAGCAGTTTGACACAGCAGCCGAGTAGTCTATTAAATGTAAGCTATTGAAAGTGAAAGCAGACAGCCAAAGATTAAAATATAATGCATGCATATTATTTGACATTTGGGGGGTGCACCAAATGTCTCTGAGTGCTGCACTTTGAGCAACTATGCTGCAGACTACGACAGCACATTCAAAAAAAGCAACAAAAAAGTTAATATTATTGTTACCTCCACTCAGAAGGACAGACGGTCAAAAAAGCCTGCAAGGACTTTCACCGCTTTGAATTCCACAGATACCTTGACTGTCTACAGGCATAACAAGGGCAATTTTTCACAGCTACCTGTCTGTGACACATTGTCCACTTATCCATCAGCAGGCCTCAAAACGAAAGCATTTGCCGTGAGTTTTCATCTTGTGCCTGTGACGTCTGGCCAGTCATATCTCACTCGACTGTTCAGTCTGTAAGAGAGGAAAGGGAGTAAATATTACACTTAAACTGGTCAGAGCGAAAGAAATTCCGTCCAAAGAAAAACTCCTCCGGGACACAATTTGTTAGCGGAATAAGAAGTCAACATTTTGAACAATCTTCTTTCAGACTAAGCTAGTTGTGGATTGATGGACGTCTGGCGGAGTTGGGTGAGACAATTGTGCACGTAATCAGCAATTACCCTAATGACAGTGCTGACATACATTGTGGTGTAGGGTTCGAGCGTGTGTGTCAGGGGGCTGGTGAGGGGAAAAGGGCCAGGGAGGACAGGGGTCTGCTGAAAGCCCTGTCGGAGCCTCTGAGTGATGGCTTGTCAACGAAGCACTCCTGTTTCAGACAGAGTCAAGGCTCAGGTGGCTCCGGCGGGCCCTTCTACCTCCACATGGTGTTTCTCAGGTCACGCCCGTCCGGAGCACTGGCACTTTTCCACACTCCCCTCCATCTGCAGCACAGAGCTCCTTCTCTTTCCCTCTATTTACTAGCCCCTTTAATCTGCTCATTTTACCCTCCTAAACTCCTGAGTTGTGCAACATAAATCTCAAATATGAATGCCAGAGGCTTTCATTTAGCTTGTTGGTCACACCCAGAAATACCATTTTTCACTACAGCTTCAGTATGCTGTATGCTAGTCAGGTAGAAAATACTCCGTCTGCTTTTTAAATATGCGGTGTGAAATGTTCAGTGGCAGAAGTATTCAGATAATATATTCTTAAGTACAGTAAGAATATTTATTAAAATACTCCATTACGATTGCACCTTGATATCTTACTCAAGTAAAAGTACAACATTATTATCAGCAAAATGTCTTCAAAAATAAAAGCAGTCGTTCAGAAAAGAAGAGAAACAGGGTTTCTTCTAATAAATTATGAGAAATGACTATTAGATTATGTCTCATGCTTCATGACAATCTAGGGGGAGATTAGATTATTCATTTGGAAGAGGAAAGGCAAAGAACACAAAGTTCTCTGGCACCATTTTGAATCTTTTTTGCTATTTTCTTGCTATTTGTTGCTTTTTGTGTGAAATATTCTAATTATTAACCTCTTTGGGCATCAAAAAGTGATTTAAATGAACCCATGTGAGATTTTTAGAGGAAAATGTCTCTTTGGTGGATCTACATCGTTGCTAAATGTTAATAAAATAACAACGTTCTGTTGTTCTTCAAGTCACTTTGGGGTTTTTCAATACTGGTCTTTTAGGTCCCTTTTAAAGTAAAAGACACAATAGAGCCAGATGTGGTTTGAAGCGTGGCGACTGTGTGATTGACAGATTGCTAACATGGCAGTCCTTGGGTTCACTGACTGATACATCCCTGTCCAATTAGGGCCAATTTTTGATCAAAATAACCAAGATAAAAACAGCCAAATTGCCAAACTCAAGACTTCAAAATTATAGTCCACAAAACAATAATGCACTACTAATGAATATGTCCCATAGATACTAATTCTCGACACAGCACGTCCTTGGGTCCTCAGCAACACACCCACCAGGTGTGAAGTCGAAGCCGGTGAGAGAATCGAATGGCAGACATAAATACAGACGCTTCCTTTATAGATTTAACCAAGAAGTGGCTATACATGGAATTCAGAGTATACAGATTGTCTGCACGCAGCTCTCAACATGGCGGTGGCTCAGCCGGTACTAACAGTGCTAACAACACCACAAACAGTCCTAAAAAAGGCAACAGTGTGGACGGAGCCAACAGCGTAACCTGAGCAGGAACCGCTCTGCTTCAGTGACAACGCCAAGGGTCGAGGAGGCGTTATGAGCCATAACTGCCGTACGGGAGCAGTGGAGAACAGCAGCTAGTGGGACACACACAGGGACTCACACGTACAGCGCAGCTACCACGACAATTTGTTGCTGTTTGCTGTCAACAAAGAACAGAGAAGGTCAGATTCAAACACACACAGAGGGAGCGTGGCTTCATTCTCCAGTCAGGACGCTAATCCTCCACTATACCCTTACTTAGTAAATAGTTGTTCACTGCTATATTAATGTTCTGAATGTCGTGCACAGCCCCTTTATCCATAACCAAGTGCTTTGAGTGCTTTGACATAACCATGAACACTTGGAACAAGCTTTTGTTGCCACAAGCAGAAAAGTTATGAAAACTGAAATACTTATGCGTTCAGTATGAACATATTAAACATGCTATAAAACAACATTTTACACAAGCTGACTTTAATCTGTACTTCATGTCCTGAGAGATCTGAAAGAAAATAAATAATTTGTGACTCAGCCGCGTGCTGCTTTTTAATCAAACATCACGTTTGTCACATCATTTGAGCAATCAAACAGCACATACATATAAAGTATAAAGTATGAGAGATCTATTGGCCCTTTATATGCACTTGACAGCTTAAGCATAACTATTATCATACAGGCGCGCGTGCAGCAGTACTTCCAATTAGTACATGTAAATGAAAGGGCCTATTAACCACTGATGAATTATTCAGATGTAACACTGGTGTCACATTGATTTGTTCATACCAAGAGTTGTGATAAAAACAGCCTCTTCATTATAAATGACCACTGAATTACTCATTTGTGTCATGCCTGAAGAGTGATGTGGGTTTCAGCATAGTAAGTACTCATCAAATTAGAGTCGGCGGGGCATAGCCTTCGAATTGTATTCAACAGGGCAGAGGCAGAAGTTTATTTACTGACTCACAAGAAAAGTATTTGAATATCAAACAACAGAAATCCCTGAGTCTATTTTTCCAGGTAGCTGAGATGTGTTTTGTTGAACATACAAGCAGCTTTGAGCCGTGTGTACTCATGAGCCCGTCCTGCCGTGCATGTATTCATAACATCTAAGGATATGTTTGCGGTTGTTTACCTTGCTTTATGCCGATTGCATTTTCATATTGAATTTAGCCTGCTGAGTTGGAGCCCATTCAAAAGTGCAGTGTGCTGTGCCGCAACTAGAAATGAGGGGATACTGAACCGAGCTAATGTGCATTTCTATTGGCAAGCCAACGCACTGTAGCAGTCTTTGACTTGATAACATCATTCTTCTTTCAGCGCTATAGAAAAGAAGTCTTCATGCTCCAGGGTACCCAATCCAAGGAGATCATTGTACAGAGACGGCTTCAGCCAGGCAGAAGCTCACTGAGAGAAACACGACGAGCTGTTTAATAAAAATGATGTCATCACTAAATTCATCCAGTCACTTTAAAAAAAAGACTTTCAGACATTCTGCTGCTGATTCTGCTGTCTCACTAGGAGTATGTGTGTGTGTGGGAGGCAAGTTGTCAGGTTTTGACAGAATTTAAATAACAGATTGTTACTGACCTAATTGTGGTACTTCTGCATTAGTGTGTAATGTGCCTGAACCGTCAGAATGATAAATTAGCAGTTTGTGCGCTGACTGATGAGACCGCTGCAAAGCTATTCCACTTGAAAACACACAAGGATGGTGACTTTGGCTGGAGCAGCATTAGCTCTGTTAACTCCCCACAGCTCACAACAGGGGAGGCGTGTCATAGTGGTTCATAGGTCTGTATATGTCAGATAAGAACCAAAGTGCTTACTGGATCATGTCGTGTGTTGCACGCTACGAAGCCTGCAACAACAGCACCAAAGACAGGATGCTTGACTGGGCAACTTTGGAACCTGGAAAAAGTGAAGAAGAAGCAAAGAGGAGGAAACAAAGTGAGCAACAGATAGAAAATAAAAAGAAATAAAAGATCGGCCATTGGAAAAGAAAATAAAGGGACAGACTGGAGGTGAGAGCTGAAGAGAGAGAGACAATTAGAAAAAGAGCGAGAAGAGCAAGTAACAGCAAAACCTTCCAGCATGAAAGACCCTAACCACTATATCTCCTCTCTGATAAGGCTCCAGAAGCTTATCAGCCAATGAGTAATTTCAATTAAAAGGGGTTTTGCAAGACAAGTGGTTAAATACCTCAGAGGGAACCTGTCACCACAGGAGAGGTGGCAGGCTGCCTCCACAAGACAGGAGGAGAGGGGAGAGGAAGACAGAGTGCTGCTTGAATGGCTGGACTTGGCCCCGGTAGCAGCACGTGATGAGCGTTATTGCATTAGCTCCTCGCCAATCACATAATGAACTCTCTGTCAGACGAGACAAAAGTCCGGCCACACCCCTGCAGCACGGCAAAAAGCTAGAAGAATGCGATCGGTAGGATTAACAATGAAGGAGCCCTGAAGGGAGGCAGAGAGAGGCCTTTTGCCAGAGAGAGATAGGAAGATTCAGGAGCTTAGCGTTGTCAAATGTTTTATTCAGCCATGACCGTGAGTGCTGCCAAACAGATTAGCCTGTTTACCACAGGTTCTCATTTAAGAGATAAATCTTTAAATGTTGGATTTGGCAGGGGGAGGTGGAGAGGGGCAGCATCTATGTCACACTAAGTATGAGGAGGAGGGGGATGGGGGGCAGCATCTAATGCCACTGAGTAACAAAGGAACTGAGAGGCAGAAATAAAACTTCTCATTAAGCTCCGAGTTGTCTGAATTAATGACAGCTGTAAGCAGACTATGATCAATATGCCTCAGTATATCTCTCTCCCAGGGTGAGATGAGGATCGAGCTATCTGCGCGGCAAGCAGGTTGCACGGCTGCCGTAGACGGTGCGAGGGGGGTGAAGATTTGACTGCGTTCTTTGTTGTAGCTCAGTGGAATTCTTGCCTCTCTCCTCTTCTTCCCTCTCCACTCCTTTTGTTCTTGTCTATTACAGCGGGGGTGATGAGGCTCCCCTGGGCGTGTTCAGCTACAGAAGCCCAATCTCAGTGGATAATCATCTTCAAGATACATCAACAGGGCGGTTGTAATTTTGAACGACTGGAGAAAAAAAGAGACGCACGAAAAGGAGCAAAGATGGAGAAATAAAAGTAAGGAGGAGAAAAAACAGCAGGACAGTATATTTCAAGCTAGCTGTACGTAGAATTTAAGTTCTCATAACTACCTCTAAAAATGCTTGTTTTTTTTCATCAAACATTGCACGTTCCCATCACATTTGCTTTCCTCCCTACTGTTTCTGTGCTGAACGCACCCACAGTTTGGCTGTGAAAGCCTCAGTTCTCAGTCAACTTGTTAGAAAAGGACCATGCCAAGCATTCCACACCATTTCCAATTAATGATGCTGCTCTTGGCAGCAAAGTAGTAAATGACTACCAAGAGGGTTGTTTTATTTCCCAAGATGAAGTATACACAGCTTCCGTTCCTCACTCAAGAATTGATAACTACAAGATCCTATACGACCCACTTTCTTACTAATGAGTGGTCATCACACACTGGGTGTAAATGTCAGGGGAAAATGCTGTCATTTCTGTTGGGCAATTCTTTAGTGCTTTATTGACCTTAAGGGACGGAGCAGGTATTCCTGGCAAGTGTCAGGTGTATGAGTTAGGGACACAAAAGGACAAACTACTGTAGGGCAACTTTTAATGGAACCAATGGGACCCGTGAGTGTTTGTGTGCACATGTGACTGCTTTGTCCCTGCACGCGCGCACACACACACACACTACGAAATAAAAGAGACGGCAACTGGCTGATGATAAGAGAAAATGACTGACAGATGGATTGTAATGCTGATGAGCCGAGGGTCGAACTGACCATTAGAATATTCAACTCTCAACTGTCATTTCTGCAGTGACACATGAGAAGTGGAGCGCAATCTATCTATGTGCAAAACAACAGCATCCGCTCGAAATCCCACTGGCCACCTGGCTATCTTGTTCAAATCAATAACATCTCAAGCGATCACAGCTGTATCCTGAGTGACCCTTCAAAATGGCAGCCATATGTCCAGCAAAGCAGAGAAATGACTTGCCTCTATCTGAATGTTAGGTGTATTTGATGAGTCTTGTGCTGCATAATATTTTCCTTTCAGTGTAGCTGAGGTTGTCAAACTGGCTCTCGGAGCACTCAGAATCTGAGGTAGTGAAGTTAAAGAGTTTCAAGCAGGCTCAAATGTGCAAATCTGAGAATTAACATAGGTCTTGACATGGAATAGCGGGGAGTTGTCATAGAGGATCATGAATATTCAAGCCTGTGACCTAGTTTGATTCGCTAGAGCAGGACAGTGGGGTGCAGGGTAAAAAAAATCCATCTGAACTCAAATGTACTACAGCAATGTGGTAATACGAATCAATGTGGGAGGGATTTAATTTTAATTACTCAATCAACTGTTGAGCTACCTTCTGCCTTGCAAAAGAGCTCCTCTATCTCCTCATATCTGTAGAATCTCGAGCAGTGAACTGAAAGATAAATTTCACAATTACGACACAAAGCGCTGTGCCTCGCAACCCGGTCCACCATGAGAGATAAGTCCCTCTAAGACAAAGTGTGAACACCCTTCCTCTGAATCATGAAGCAACATACTGAAGTACACAAATGAAAAGTGTTTCATTCTTCCCAGACCATAAGTTAATAAAAAATCCACTCTGTTGGCACCAGACTGTCTGACACAAACTCAAATTGATTCATAATTGAGTTTGTATAGATTTTTATCCAGCTTTTGCTGGTTACATTAGGGCTTGACTAGTCTCATTTTGCAGTGGAGTGTACAGCAAAATGCAACCTATGCTCCAGGCTCACTGTGCACCGTGCATCGCAATAGCTTGCTCAAATAATAACAGGCTCTGAAGGACAATTTTGCTTCTTTCCACTCATCAATGTGCAGACACTGAAGGATGTATTTAGGGTCACCTTTTTCCACTGACACAAGCCCTTTTTCAGACTATTTACATTTTGCAATTCAATGTTAAAATTGATTAGGAAGAAAATATGATTTTCACATCAAGAACAGAAAAGCTTGTCTCAGAAAAACATATTGAAACTCTGGCAGAGGAAATAAAACCTTTGGCACATCAGTTCTGAAATGTTTTTGCACAGTCTATTTCCTTAATGCTCTTATTTATTCACTATTTAAATTGTCAGCAATCAATGAATACTGAACATACAGTGCTGATGTTTCCTAAGCTATTTTATTTTATTTGTATTTTTATTTATTGTCTCAGTGTTCATTTCTAGAATTGGTCAAACAATGTTATACATTGTGCAACATATGAATAATGCATAATAATGTTAAATATTGTTTGTTATATAATGTTATAGTTCCTTGCTTAAGAACGCAGCCTTCTGAGTCCCTGTGCATAATCACACTGGAGTAAAAGCTTTGTGCAGTCAAGAATTTGTTTTATTTTTCAGCTCAAAAATTCATATATCAGCCGTCATGTTGGTACCTGGTAAAGTTTCCCACTCTTAAATCTGCATTGGTAAGTTATTAATTACAGAAAAACATACTATATCTTAGGGGGAGTATAAGGAGGATGGTGTATTTTATTCTCATGTTGAAATGTCTTTTAATACTCAGCAGCGAGCCCACACCTTCCCATTAGAGATATAAACAAGTTTATCTAAAATTAAAAACAATTTAAAATATAATTTCCTCAAACAGCTGGTCACTGTAGACAGGGTTTTCCCCACTATTATAAGGCTAAGGCCGGGCGCCCAAGCCATTTTGGGCACCTCCTCAGCCAAACTAATGTAAAATCAATGCGTGGAGCATCAAAACTAACTAAATGACTTTTCCAAAATCCTAGACGATTGATGGTGGTGCACAGGGGGCTTCTTTGTTAAGTTCTGTCTTTCAGCTTTCCGGGTGTTGCTTATTTATTATTTGCTCTAGCTTTTCCTATTTTTGTACACAGATGTGGTAATAATAACGGTCCAAAAATGATGTGAAATTTCATATCATTAATTGAAAAGTGTAAAACCCCACCAAATATGTGCACCCAAGTTTTTGACAAAAACTAACTGGCTTTTATCTAACGTTATAAATAAAACATGCATTTGTTGGGGCCTGTTTCAGCTGTGGATTAATACACATTTGGTGCAGGACTGTGTGCTGTATGTGGAACTGACTCAGTGGAACAGTGTGGCTCATCATGTTTTGATTTTTAAAAATAGTTCCATCGACAACAATGGAGGCATTATGGCTTTGGAAGTTCATGGCTCCAATGGAATTTGTTGACAACAAGACACATTTTAAATATTACCAGGCGACATTTTTGCCAGTTGTTGAAATGACCACTGCGAAGATATACCACAAAAAGTCAGAGTGTGTCACCAAAGGTATATTGAGAGCTTGGACTTGCCTAGTGCTGCCACACTCGCCTTTGTTTGTGATTAAGAAGGAGGCAGGCCATTCATCAGACACTGCTGTCCATTCAGTCCTCAGTGGGGCCTGTCATAGAGGTCTCTATCCAGCCCTGAGCCATGGTCAATCTTCAGCCAGACAGCAACCTCCCTTTGCGATAAAAAAAAAGACTAAGTTTGGGATTTATGGTCGATCTGCAACAGGCCTTAACATCTCCTATGGGAGCACATAAAACACTGAGGAAAACAGAGTGTGAGCAGTAACACACACATTTGTCTTTTATGGCTCGATGTACTGATAATGATGTTTGATTTTCCATTATGTTCCAATGAAAGGTGAGAAAAACCAAGGCTGGTACTTTGATGTCCTGACCCATTGCTGTAAATGCCCATGTCCGTAATGTAAACTTTTCCCATTAGTGCCAACGGGATTAGACGCCCTGAGAAAGATAGTTAAGTCACGCCGGAGCCCCAAGGTGCTCATTAAGTCCACCTAGCGAACAATATCATAATAATAAAAAGGATGCGGTGAATCTTATCTGTATGCAATGCTGTTGTTTTTCTTATGAGGAAGGACCCAAGGCGTTTCAAAGCAGCTCTTCGGTTGTAAAAGGCAAGTCAGCTACCATCACTTACCCATCCTTTGTATAATATGTCTTTGAAGGATCATGTGCATATTTAAATAAGGGTATATGTGGTGCGCATTGACAGTGCTTCATTAAAAGACTGAAATATTCCCATTTCATTTGGTGGAGTCCCCAGTGCCGTATTTATTGGTTGTCCCTGGCAATACCTTGGAACATTAATAAAGCACACCAATATCCTTCAGCTTGTGGGATAATTAGGCAGCCCGTCGCTGAGAAGACGGTATATGGCACATAAATTCTATTAATAAGCTATATATTGGTTTAAGATCTAGAGGCCCCGGATCTAAACTTGTCATGAGAGTAGCAGAACATTATAGCACCTTGGTTCTGTGGGGACAAGAATTAATGGATTTTGTCCTCAATTAAAGTTGAAATAGGTAAACAATCCTCTCTTTACTATTTCATTTTACTGCTCAAATATATTTAAATGATGACAAAATACTGAATCTGTCTCTAATATTATTTTACTTTTAAAATGATTAGCTTGGTTTTCTCCAATTCACTATGTAACTAAATCTGTCGACTGCTCAACCATAACAATGTGTAATTTTCACACGATATTAAATATATCTGCCACTGAGCAGCTTGTTGCAGCAATCATTCCCCCGCTTCATTTGTTTATTCCTATTATTGTATTGTTTGTGTTCATAAAAGACAATTTGGATACAAATCAATTTTGAATTAAACTAAGGACGTCTCGCAATGACTGGAAGGTTTAATAGTCTAAAAAGCTGCAAATTTTCCTGTTCTACCACCAAAAACATTATTTGCATATAAAAATGCTGATAAAAAATAAATGAATTTATATTGTATAGGATATCACAGACATATCAGTAACAGGTAACCGGTATGAAAACCTTTCCTTATTTTTTACAGAATATATAAAGCAGAAAATTATGCCTGGGGTGATTAAGTGGAGATATTTGATGAATTTTTATTTAATCTTTTTTAATAATCAGCAACTGACTGAAACAGAACATAGATCACTATTTAACAATTTAATTTTTTTTTTTATGTATTCTTTATTTTAATAATCAGCATAAGAAAAGCCATACTATATACAATACTGATGCTAATTGAGCTATTTGTTTTATTCTTATTAATTTTTTTTCAGTGCTCATTTCTAGAATTGGTTGACATAAAATTATTACACTGAATGTATAATGTACAATAATGCTTGATAGTATAAATATTCGTTAATAAAGTGCCTTTGCATTGTCAAAGTGGTGCAAAATTAGTGCACAATCCAAATAGAAGAGGTTGATTTCTATTTCAGCTAAAAAATATTGCTATATTTGCTGCAATATTGGTAAACAGTTACATTTTCCCTCTAAAGTTATTTTCTGTCCTAAACATGCCATATTGGTCGGGCTCTAATCAGGAGACTGTAAAACGTATAAGTAATTCGCCTTTATATCCCTAGTTAATGAAAGGTTTTACAGTTCCTGTTTCAATCACCCAGCTCGGTCTTTCTTGCGTTTTAGTTAGTTTTTACTTACAATAAAAGAACATCCAAGGGGAAAATTACTCAAATTACTTACTACTTGAGTCAATTACAACATTTGGCGCTCAGAGAAATATTCATCTTAATGCTGCTGACAAAGGTGAACTTGTAAAGTGGCACTTTGGTTCACTTTTGCCTTGTTCCATTGTTTCTACAGAGCAGCGCAGGGTCATTTATAAAGCTCCGGACATGGAGAAGTTGGTGTGGCTCTAAGGTCCGAGGCTAACCCTCCAGCACTGACACTCTCCCACCGCTCGGGTTATAATTACCTCACTGACAGAGAAGTGGGAAGAGGCGGGTTGCAGGATGGCACTGAAGCTGCAGGAGAGTGGCACAGGAACAACAGGACAGTGGCTAAGTGGAGCCAGGAGAGATGCTGAGGTAGAGCAGGGTGGAAGAGATAGCCCCAATCCAAGTCTCATGAATCCCCTGTCTCTATTTCCTCTACTAATTGCTATTCACTCGTTTGACATAGCCAGCGGTGTGCTGTGATTCATCAGACTGCCACATTTGTCTTTGAGACAGCTTTCTAAACTTCCTTGTGGTCTGGACCAGTAACACTCTGATCCTCGGTCTAAACTGATCCAGACCAATCACAGTAGCACACAGCTGCATCACTCACACGAGTGCATATAAACAGAGGCTGCCCACAAATTGTTAAGCAAACAAAGTGCTGATTTTCTAAATGCCTCAACTGCATCCTCAAAGGAAACTGCTGTCACTCCCATGAAAAATGGGAAAGCTCTATTGATTAGTGGTCAATGGTTGAAAAGAAGTGGAAATTAAAATGAGATGTACTTAGGCTTTGAACCAGCAAACTGGTTCTGGACATGACACATCCGGATAAGCTCATGCTGCAAAACAGTTTACAGACATCACAAACAAGCGCAAAGACTCTTTGTCTGCAGGCAAGATGTGGCGCTGAGCCCCGTCCTGATGTATGTGCATTTTCAAAGTCACGCTCTCACACACAGACTCACTAATTCAAACAAACTTTAAATAGGAAGCCATAATATGAATCATTTCCTTTACCTGCCTTCTTCTTCCCAGCAATGTAGCTGGACTGAGTGTTTCCCAGCATGCATTGCACAGATGGTGCATGGTCGTGACATGGCCTGGGGAAAAGAAAATCCAGACGATCATAAATATCACATTCAATAAACAGATATCACATGTTTTACATTCTCCACGATGCAAAACTATTTAAAACATTTACACGGTTGATAGTCCAGAAATGTAAATTGATTAACCATGATTGAGTGCTGTGCCATGCATACACATGACCTCGTCAGACAGTGAATTATACACTTTATGTGTGACTTCATCTAACAGAAAGGTCACGAAATAACTTGTAGTGAATGACTATTGATTACTCGTTGGCTTATTCGCTTTACATTGGCAGATATCTTGCTTGGAAAATGTCAGTAGTAGTCAGAGACGATCTCATTCATGCTCTTAGTTCAAGAAACTGATGTGTATTTGAAAAGTGTGTTGAGATGTTCCTTTCAAATATTACCATATTGAAGTGATTAGTCAACTAATTTATGAGTTCATATTATATAACATCATTTTAAAACATTTTCTAGTTCCAGCTTTTTCCATTTGCTGTATTGAGTGATTGTAACATCTTTAGTTTACTGTAAATGAGTGCATAAAAAACAATAAAATAGTTTTAAATACTCATATATATGTGATTAGATGTCTGTAAAATATTTCTACTCTCAATGCAAAATAAGAGATTTGAACAAAAATATATATACAAAAAAATTATATAGCAAAGAAGCCCAGTTCAGGTAAACAGAAAAATGAATATAATAAATATTATACTATGATATTATGATGTTCAAAGGCACATCGTGGCTGCAGAGCTTTAAATCCCAAATGTGGTCAAATGTACACAAAAAAAACAACCCACTTATCTTTTCCTTAAGATAATAATTATATTTACATCTCAGGGTTGTTATGATCACATATTTGCTATAGTTTGGATTATAATAGTTTGCTTAAAAATGTAAGTCTGAGATGAACAGGAAAAACTCCCCATAAATATGTGCTTTAGTATGATTTTTAACTTATTTTTAAACACTGCTCAAACGCAGTAAGGGCTCAACAGCACCCTGTCAGTGTGTCCTTCAGCTAACACGCTGCAGCCCTGCGTGCTACAGGTGTGCAGCTTTCTGGCTGACCATACCTGCTAATCCCTCTGGTGAAATGTATAGGTCAGAGAGATGTACGTTATCACTCACAGAGATGTAAACTCTGAGAAGCCGTGTGAGTAATATGGTAAATGGAGTGTTCTCAAAACATTCCTAGAATGACTGCAGAGAAGTTTACAGTGACTGGATTTGCTTATTGCCTCCACCTCAGCCCTTCTTCCAGGCAGCCAAGTCATGTCTGACTGCCAAATGGGTTACTATCAGCAACAGTGAAGTGGCAGAGGACCCACTTAAACACAGGCAGAGCCAAGAAACTGATCTCCTGTGAGAAGAATGTCTGGCTGTCTTCCCATGTCATGCAGTGGTGCTGATGGGCTGATAAAGGTTTTGCCAAGTGGATTCTTCCCTTCCTGTGACACTCCTGCTGATTGGCCAAAGGCAGAGTCGGAGCTCTGGAAGACACCAACTCTTTTTGTTTTTTCTCTCTTTCCAATCTGGAAGTAAAAGGACCTGGAGGTAATTGTGACAAGCTGCTGACCCCCGTGCCGGGGTCAAATTTCTCCAGGACGGGGGTCACTTCCTGTCCAAAAACAAACCTTCCAAAACCATTACCCCTGCTTTACATTATCAGAGAGCGAGTTCCCCCGAGACTTATTTACTTATCAGTTTCCTCAGGAAGATAAACGTTACACATAAACTGTGATGACTCCCACTGACAAGCCAGTGATGTAGCAGGATGGGCTCCTTGCACATTTGTTTGCATTCTACTATGTGTTGAGGTGTTTGTCAGTGGCAGGCAGCTTCTGCTCGCTGATGAACTGTTATTGTCTCAATTTTGTTTGTATTTCACAGCAGAAACTCAAAATACCTTAAAAAAAAGGAATGAAAAAGTTAACTAGAGTTTTATGGCAGCATCAGGCTCAAATGGATGCTAACAAATCAGAAAATGAAGAGGAAAATGTGACTTCATTTACTACAAAACTCCATTCAGTAAGGAAAAAAGTAGATTTAAATAAAATGTGTCGTGGTTTATGAGCAATGTATACATATCTGGCAAGAACAAATAGCTTTCCCTTGTAGCATAGTTAAGAATAATGATAGTTACCAATTGATTTAACAGCAGAGCACCCTCTGACACTAGAAACACAAGCACATTTTTGCCAAAAGCGTGACGTTAACAGATGATTTCCCAAGGAATGGTTTGTTTAAGGGCCTAATGTATCTGAGCTATGTCAACAGCTAGTTTTACATGTCAGCAGTGTTGTATATTTAAACCTTTTTACACGTTTGATTGATGGTGCTAATGAGTGATATACGAGGCTTTAATTTGTGTAGTCTTTATGTCAAATGTCAAAACAATGGAGATACACAGACCATAGCACATCTGGAAGATTGCACCGACCGCAGTTAAATAATGTAATATATACTGATTTTAGCACTATGTAATATATTTATTGTAGATAAATAGTAACAGTGATTGCAGTGACAAGCAGAGAGAATTGTTTTATATGGAATAAAAGTAAACTTTTTTTCAGGCTTATTGGTTGGCTTCACCTTAATTATCATTCATTTAAGGCAATCTTCATACAAATTCAACCCTCCAACACTCATTTGTTAATTTCCATAGTTTATAAGTTGATTTGCAGAAAAAACACATTCACAATGGAATAGCATTAATGACCTGGTCTGCCAGTCAACACAGAGTAGGTGAAAGCAATTTTACACTTGGCCCCCAGAGACTGTAACTCTAATTTGAATAGTTGTTATGTCTCTTGTTTTTATTGTTTGGCCCATTTATTTGAAAAATGCACATGGGGGCTGGGAGGACATCAAGGCAAGAAGAAGGGAAAATTATGACAAGTGTGCAACTTATTAATTTATTGTAACTTAATTTTAAAAAGTCTGCTCATCTGTTGAACTCATTTGTGAAATAAAGGTCATGTGATGGAGGGAGAATAATAGGAGATTATTTGAAGGTTGCTAAAAACATAAGAAATATACCTTTGCTGATGTTGTTGTTAAATCAGGATGGGATGAGTTAGACATGAATACATTACAGCACAATCACTTTGTTTTAGAGATGGCAACGGTCACGGTTCAGCTCGAGAGTGAAAACCATCATTTGTTATTTCTTCTAAAACAGACAAAAGCCTCTTGATGGGAACTGATGTAACATTTTGCCCTCTGACAACTTAGGTAAACTGTTTTCATTTATAAACTGTACGAACACTGTACAAACAGCAACTTTACCATTTTGGTTCACTTTCACCAACCCTGTTTCCAGCTGCAGCAGGAAGCCTTGAAGTTTTCAACGTTAGGTTTGTGTAAGTAAACTATTAGTGTTTTTAAACATCACAAAACATTCCTGCTTCAGGTTACGTTTTTTACGTAACTATGTCACTTCCAGTTGTCACATCACCCTCATAAATATTTCACTTCCCGCATTTTTGCTGTACAATTTTAAACTCTTTTTTATAACACCTTACCAGGATTTTTTTTTTTTGCCATAAACCGAGATCAGTGGATTTATTGCCTAAATTCAACAAAACTGCAGCCTTTTTTTTCCTTTTTTTTTTTAACCACTGCAAACCGTATGTATATGTATAATGACGTGTGCACTATTTTTAGAGCACTCCACTCATTTCTGTACCGCAAAACGCTCATATGGGTCGTATGGGTGGTATTGATAAATTACCTATTCTGTCGTTTAGGTTAGAGATTTTGTTGAAAATGGCACACAGACAAAGTTAGCAACTATCTGGTGAACTAAGCTGAATGTCTAGCTTGTTTAGAGCCACATATTCTCAAAAGCAGGTGGTGGAGACCAAAACAGAGCTAAAAAGAGAGTAAATATTACACTTAGATTCACCAAGTGAGTCCAAATGAATATGGTTATGTAAATAGGCAACTGCCTGCTAACACGTTCGCCATATCAACTTCATCAGGTGATGTCAGGGTTAAAAAATGGCCAAAAAATGCAGACCTTGATCATAATGATTTTCTCAGTTTATACATGGCCATCATTTTAAACTTTATATTATTTTGAGACACAACTAAACTGAAGTTGTTAAATGGAATTATATAAGAAGGTAGGAAAATGAACATCTGGGGCAAAAGTACTCTGCAGCTCTCTTACAGTGAGAGGTCTTGACTTGGCTGCTTGTTACAGCCGGCACTGAGGACAAGATATATTAAAAAATGCTTTGTTTGTGGAGCATGTTTTCTAAACCTCCAGTCACTGCAAACACAAAGCACTTCTTCGCTCTTATGTAAACATTGGAGGCACAACAGATGGGTCTGAATCCAAAGGTCATGTTGTCATATCACAAATGGACTTACGATGCAGACATACGAGTCTCCTCGGAGCTTATGAGTCATGTTTTCTGGGGTGGCAGCTAAACGTTAGCCTTGCTTGTAATCCACAGTGCTCAGCCTTCTTTAGGAAGCGCTATCAACAGTACCTTGTCTGAGCACATAAGCACTAACCTCAGCCATATATGAAGGTGGGTAACTGTATCCTTAAAGAGGGCTCATCCATCCTACAGTACCTGATTCAGAGAGGAAATCCAATCTCATGCTCAGCCACAATTTGGTGCTTTACTGCAATTACTTGAGTAAACCTTTTTTCACCTTTAATATTCATAAAATAGTGAATTACAGACTAGGTATAAAGATTAAATATCATATTCTCTGCTTGCTTGTCATGTTTGATCAACATTAAACCTTTTTACCTCAAGAAGGAAGTTTTAAAAACTGCAATGGACATAACAAATATTCCAATCAAATCATTTTTGATTTTTGGGGGGAAGTCAGGACTTTTATACCATTTCAAAACTCACTTTTTGGAAGGGGAAACAAGGATTTGTAGCATGTTGGTTGGTCCTACAATGACACTTCTCTCCAAAATAATAATCTCAATCTCAAGCATATTTCCGCCCAACCTCTTCCTGTGCATCAGGACTTAATCATAATCTACAAATATTATCCTAAATCCCTTTTCACATGTTTGTTTTATAATCTTCAAGGAAGGATGCGAAGACCTACTTAAAGATAAATTCAGAGGTAATCCTACCGTATTGTCATGTATTGGATTATAGCATCAGAAGCAAAACAGACAAAATGTTTGATACATTTCTTGTCGTTGAAGATCACGCAAATCTCCCTTCCATATGAATCACTGTAAAACATCTTATGGAATTTAAAACCGTCAATCAAATACATTTATTTACAATAAATGGAAACCTAAAGAAAATGTGGATTGTGAACAGACATGACTAAGCAAAGTCTGCATTCATGAACGAATGTATTATTTATTAAAAAAAAACACAATTACACATACAATGCTATATTATGAAACAATTCTTGAGATGAAAAATGAGTCAATAAAGAATAAAAAAATTTAATTAACAATGACAGTAATTTTTTGACCATATAAATACATTTAAAAAAAATAGCTGATAACCCCATTTCTAAATCACCCCAAGCATTGTTTACTGCTTTACATGTTCTGTAAAAAAGTCTTCATATGTGTATATCAGACAACATAAATATCAATATGCAATACAACAATATGCCTTTGTTAAGCCAATATCAGCCAGATCTGTTATATTGGTGAACCAAGGCTCTATTTTCAATTGCTCAAACACTCACTAATTTAAGTAGCTGGGTATGAATTTTAGAAAAAGCTAAATAAATAAAAAAATATATTCTAGGCTTCCTTAAGGGATATTTTACATTTTTAAACATTGATATGTGAGCTAACTTTATTCTCTGACCAAGACCATGACATGCAATTGAAAGTTTTAAAAAAAGACATTAAGGGAAACCTTTGGGATTATTTCCTTACATAAGACATTTTACGGTCGGCTTCAATGTAACTATTGCTTCAAAATGACTGATTGAGCAGTAATGGTTGAGTAAAAGCTCCCTTTTTTCTTGAGAGAGAGTTAATATATCCCATAATTTGCACTTTCCATTGAATAGGTGTGCAGCGTCACTACTCCTTATAGAGCCATAAAAGAATTTCTTTAGTCTGGATTTCAGTGGGGGAGGCACAGCGGCGGCGGCAGCTCAGTGACACTGTCACTTTATAGCAAAAAGGTTCACGTGTTTGTCTCTGTGTTGTCGTGTATTTCCTCCAGGTGCTCCACTTTCCTCCCACAGTCCAAAGACATGCAGCTCAGGTTGACTGGAGACTCCAAATTGCCTGTAGGTGTGAATGTGAATCTGCCTGTCTATGTGTGTGTGGGTTAGTCTTGTGATAGACTGGCATGTGTTTCCTTGCCTTTCACCCATTGGGTCCTGGAATAGGCTTCAGCCTGGCGTGACCCTGAAATCGGAATGAGGGTGTGTATAGGAAATGCATGGATGGATGAGTTTCAATAGAGAGTTTTAATGTCCCATGATGCTGTAAGTCATGTTTCACAGGCTTGACTTGAATATTGGATATCTTCAAAATTAAAGTATTAAATAGAAAACTGCGTTTATATCATATTGGAGTCTTACCTTCCTTCACCAGAAGTATTTACTTACAGGATGCTATTCATTACACAGTTATTAGCCATTAAAAGTTACTATTTGGTCCATAAAGTGTCAGCATGATTTCCTCCACAACACCGTAGACACTTAACATGGTCTTTAATAATAATGAGTATCAGATGTGGGGATGCCGTGTAGCTATAAATGTGCTTGTAGGACACAAGGGCTTAGTGAAATAGGCGATTCAAAAAGGGCATGCAAGTAACACCAAGAATAAAATATGTGTAGGATTGTTATTGGGCCGACTATTCATAAAAAAGTTGAATAAAAACTGCTTGCCGATAAGTTTTCCTCTCTCAAGAAAAATGTGGAATAAAGACTTTTTAAGCAATTTGTGAGCACCCTGGATTCTTGTTTTTCATTATAATTGATAATATGTTTATTTCTCAAGTACATGTTTCAAACTATTTGGTTTGTTAATTTATGCTGATTAACTGTTTCCCCGGTAATTATGCTGAAGTAATTACAACATTAATCTTTTGTGTGTGAATTCCTCGTACAAAACTTCCAACTATATGCAGATTCTGTGGCACAAAGGTATTAAAAGCATGTCTTTCAAAATAAGCACATGAGTCTTGATGTAAAATGCTGCTTATGGGAAACTGGAAAAACTGAAAAATGATGGGTTGAAATGAGGGCTGACCCTGTCCTACACCACCTATGATCAAGGGCTCAGATGGCCATTTTTAGAACAAGGATAAAAGGTCCCATCGGGGGCCTTGCTGTGCAAGAAACCATCTGCAGGTCTATCAAAAATGGCAAAAGGTGGTCAGATGTGGGCTCATCTACATTCCCCTGACGCTGCAGGACCCCTGGAGGACTGGACAGGACATAAGAAGCCATAAATGATTTTCTTAGCACCGCAGGTCTTTACTGTGGTCAAGGAAATGACCAGAGTGTATGAGATAAAAGCAAACGTGTTTTAGAGCCTCAAGAGTCGGGGTGACATGAATGACAATAAAGAGGTTGTGGGCTGAAGGAGCACAGGAGGAGGGAGACACAATGAGGAGCTGAATGGAAGTCACTGTGGTCCTAATGTGTAAAAACGTATGCACGCCCAGGTTAAAAGACTATTCGGATAAAAGTTTTGATCCATGCAATACCTCTCTCTATTGAAAAATTACAAAACTACTTTGTAATTTCTCTATTCATTATTAACACAGGTCACAGACCTATTACTTCTCAAGGTATTGACAAAACCCGCCCCTCTCCGCCTTCCCCTCCCCTAACCCAACAAACCTAAATTGGAGAATCGTTGAACAAACTTTTGCATGTAATCATACACATATTTTATTCATGTAATGATATGCAATAATAGCTAAATCCTTCCGTGTCAGCATTTCCTGCAAGCATGCTCCAAACAGAGCATCCTGTAACTGAGTAGACAAACAGTGTTTGCCAATAGATACCAGAATGACTCTCTAAATTTAGGACACTTAGGAATGCATATTTCTCTTTAGTCAAACCCACTGCGCATTTTGTCCAACTTAATTACACAGAATGTTGTGCCCTACTTATATCTGCACACTTCTAGTGGAGGACCGTACAGGCAGTAATAATACATTTCAGACTCTCCTCCTTGACAGACAACTTATCTAACTTTGAAGGCAGTAGCTCCAAGATGGCTAAGCTGCTCCAAAAAAGTGGAAACTGTCAAGTATGACTTGTGTGTGGTGAGGAACGAGCTGGAAACTGAATCGCGCTGCAAGAAAAATATTTCACATCCACTGTATCGTATTCTAATAAACCACATTCCCCACCAGTGGGGGGATTATGACTGTCCATTTGTCTTGGCTGGGCCACCACTGATAGGGAGACATTCCCTCTCTGCGTCTGCTCCATGCAAAGTTAAAAGCGACGCTGGCGACTGCTGCAAGTCATTTGTCTCTGGTAACATTGGCTCATAGGAAGCCAGGACCTCAGCTCTACTGGATGATACATTATTGCTATCACTTGCCCTTGTTTAATTACATCCATGTATGGGGTCTGGTATCATATCCTTCAAAGCTTATCCATCATGGGAAACTTTAACCAAAGTCTGCGTTATTGTGTCATATAATCCTGTGCTTGACAGAATATGTGTAAGAATATTTCAGCAATAACTTAAGAAACAGTATGGAGTCTCGACAGCTTATCCATTAATACGGTTTATCACAGCCACAGAATATAAAATTAATTCTCTGGCCTTTCACATTTAGATCTTTCCCTGAAAAGCCTTTGAAGAGAAGCTACTTTTTTTCTTCTGAGTGACTGATTTTGATTAGAGCCCAGTGTTGTTTATTATCCCGTCACTCAATTCCTTCACACTGCCTTTATGTTGTAATATAAAATTTAATCCATACAATTTCACGTCTGCGGGACATATGTTGTGCATACATGAAAGGGCTGCATTGAACAACGTGTGTTACAAATGTTCATGGCCATATATGTAAAAAGAGAATATTACATGAAATAAATCGATATGTATCACATCATTGCCTTGACTTCACCTTTGTATGCTTTGTGTGTATCTGTACGAGTGGATGATGTGCATGCTTTGGAAAGTCCTTCAGTTTATTGATACCCAGTTAACTTTAATATATATATATATGACAGGATTTTATATGCTTACACACGCCAGTGCAAAAGTTGTGAAAAAATGCCATCTGCCCAACAAATAATGCAGATGGCACGAATGTCTATTTAATTTTCATTTGATTTCTATTAATTCATTTGGCCTTTACTCTGCAGAATTAGCTTTATTTTAGAGTTACTTTTCGCCTATGTATGGATTTGCGGAAAGTCTGAATAATTTTTACTAGCCATCTAATTTAATTTGTATTGACTCGCTCATTGACAAACATGAGTATTTGATTCACAGTTTGTTTCTTTCCCATATTATAATAGTTTTCTTTCAGTATTTTTCCTTTTCTTTCAATACTAGCTGATTTTTTTTATTAAAGGCTGTGATTGTCAAAAAAGTTGGATTTTTACTGAAATCTCATGTACATAAACTCAGTGACACAAACACATGTACTTCCAAACTAATTTTGCAAAACATGCCAATCCGTGGAGCAGAAACAGTTGTGTTTATGTGTATTTAGCCCCCCGTAGCCAATGCAAAAACATACATAAACAAACTAAAATGAGCTCTGCATGAATCCTGATGCATCTCGCTTTATAATGGTGCTACACAACAACGCAGTGGCTAAATGATGGCACTTAGTAGACTTAAACATTTCTAGTTCATGATAGCTGCATTATTAACTTCACTAGTGTGACTAAAATCGACTCGACAAAGTGGGCGACATATTTGTCAGACATGGAAACACTCCTGGGAACACTTGGTGGGAGATTGTGAGCTTCTCTGTTGTTTAAACTCTCTGTGTTAACACACTGCTTGGATATGTTAGGAGAGTTAGGCTCTTGTCCTGCAACTGTTTCATTTTATTCATATTGGCCATTTTTCATCTGTAAGCATTCTGCATGCAATGAGATCTTTGTGTATTCAAACAAGAATGTACTCTACATTCTGCAGCTGCAATCTTAAGTCTCCTCTTTTTTCCTTCTTCCCCCTGTTGATGAATTGAATAAGAAAATCCCTCTGTGTTTCACCAAGGAGGATATTTCTCTGAGTAGCAGAAATACAACAAATCCACAATGAGAAGTAAACCGACTCAATCTTTACTGATACTCTCCCCTAATCTCTTCTTGAGAGAGTGAGATAGATCTACATTTTGAATTTAACACCAAACTCAATCGCTCCCTGGATGACTAATGTGTTGCTGGGACAGAAGCTTTGCAATGTGTGGCGAGATCTCCCAGGGCCTTTGTGGCTCTCACATGCTGGACATCCCCATTGAGACAGTAAAGAATAGGTGGTCACTAGGTATGGACACAATGAAACAGAACTCAGGGACTGGAACAATTGCTTGAGCTGTCAGAGGGTGACAGAAACTGTAATTAATGATATTTTCTATTTTCACAGAAGAGAATGAGCATCTGACAGAAGCATTATTAATGAGCGCAGCCTTGTTGGAGGGAATAATGGCAGTTTATTAGCAGCAAGACAGATTTAACAGATCTCTCTCAAACAAAGGGTTTAGACACATTGAAAAATGGAGACAATCTGCCCTAAAGATCCAATGGGAGAAAATCTTCAATACAACAAAAATGTTGGTATTGTGATTATATTCTTTTTCCCCCCTCGAAACCATCTGTTAGGCAAGTTGGTGATAAAAGAAGTCTTTCACAATCTTATCTCTGGAAAAGAGAAGAGGTTGATAGAAAAGTAGTATCAAGCTTACTATTTCTTCTACTTCTTACTCTGTGGTAATTCATCTATATAAGCTATTGTTTGACAGGTACATAGATTAATACACTAAGCTTGAGATACAAAAACATATATGACTTTTGAGTTAAAAGGTGATTTATTTATAGGAATTCTCATGATCATAGCTTAATGGGTTGCAGAGATATATCAAAGATGATGTGTTACAACTGAAATAAAAGTCCTTTGGGGTTACTTCAGCAAACAGACACCCATTGTACTGAGAGGGAGTTTTAACTGTGATACAAGTATAAAAGAAAGCGATACTCCAAAGCTCTTTTGTTACCAAGGCAGAAAAGAAAAGCTCACAAAATAGGATAATTTCTGCTGCCTACTTGTGCCTCTGCCTCATCTCAGAATGCATAAAAGCCACAGTTTATTTTCTTCCCTGTTGTTTCAAAATCTGATTGTAGATCTGCTTTTTTAATAGCTTCGTATTTTTGATACCATCAAATACAGATACTGTTTTGTTTTATCAAGAAGGTATAAAAGTATATCCTTCTAACTACCTTATTGCACTGTTTGTATTAGTGGTCTCAA
>CAFUXE010000685.1:457049-480123 GCA_903364295.1 Serranus cabrilla
TACAACTACAACTAATCCAACCCATCATAATGAGAAACTACTCAATTATCCTAAAATTATCCCATTATTTCTTACTATATCTTATAGATTCAGGCTGGGAATAACTATTTTTGAAGTAATGCTGATAAAGGCAATATCGCCACTGGGTGAAAAAGATTTGTGAAACGTATTCCGGCTGTGTTTCAACAGATACTCTGCTTCATTCATCTCACTGGACTGAAATATGGCTCCGATGTGACACTACAGGCATATTCCATTGAATAGATGTATTAGATGATTTCCAGAAACGAAATGATACCCCCCCGAACCTATTTTCAGTTCATGTAATTGATTCTCATCCAGCAAGTTTGACTGTATTATGTTTGTTTGAAAAGTTAAAAGAATTCGGCTAATTTCTCCCCAACCAGGCAATACTTAACCAGATTAGAGTGGCCACTTCAAGCTTTGTTGATGCATCCAAGTGAGGCAGGGCAGCCCAGCTGCAAAAGCTGATCAAAAGAGAGAGGGGGAATGTGATATTAGCATCAAGTGCTCCAGCGAGTGACTCAGACAAAAACATTGAAAAAAACATCATTATTAGACACTTCCTTTACCCATGTTTGGAAGTGAATATATCTGTTTGTGCAGCAGCTGTGTGCATCCATACATGGCATTGATTCGTACTTTAACCAGCATTATAAGGCAATTCCTCTTTTCCCTTTCGCATCCCGTTATTGGTAGTATGCTAATGACATCCGCTGTGATTAGTGATTTTCTTCTAATCTTTATTCCACGGTGGCCTGAGCAATCACAGAGGTAGAGCTTCGAGATTTACAGCAGCGAGCTGCTTCTGACTGCTCTTCCCGTCTGCCCTGACTTGATTTAATTTGAATAATAACTAAACATTTTGATTCAAAGGCCACTTTGGTGCACCACTGTGCATTTGCAGATTCAGGAAACACACCCACAGGAACACAGGAATGCCTTTTTTCTGTCATGACCTAACCTGTTTTGGGTAAAAGGTGTTTAAGGAGGGAAGTTCCTGCTTCATCACTAATGCTTCAATGGCAGTGTCTTGCATATGAATATACTGAGTCTACACTGAGCTTTTTTCCTTTTGGGCAGCATTTATTGGTTTTTCTCTGCCTTTTAACATAATTAACTCACATTAATTTCGCATCTAACACTGAACAGGAAGCTCACACTTGCTCACAATGGTCTTACAATTTCTGACCATCATTCCAAATCTATTCCAACTCCGCAGCGTGCTGTGCATTTGGTGGAAAGTTATTGAATTCGTCTGAGGCTTTTGTGCTCCAGCACTTGTAGAGACAATATAAAAGTCTATTGTATCCCCTGGAGAGTGTGGGGGCTGTCCAAATAACTGTGGTCTCACACCGTTTCCAAGCATTTGAACTGGAGTCCATCCAGAACACAGGCAAATGGATTATTTGATTCTTTCCAGTTAACTAGTATTAAAGGGGAAGAAAAAGAAGTTACACAAACTGTATCAGCGGCACGTCAATTTAACATCCTGCTTCGAACATTTAGTATGACATCATTACAAAGATCAAACCACCCCCCCCTTGTGCCAAGTATTGAAAAGAGGTCTGTCATTTATTCTGGTAATTGAAATACTTTCATAAGTTTCTGTTGAAGTCTGCCCGTTATAAAGTGTCTTTGAATGGAGACACTACAGGGTGCAGTTACTGGTGTGAGTTTGCATTGAAATGCACCTGGAAGCCCTCCCTAATTGGCAGCCATCTCATTTGGCTTTGATACTGCACCTCATCATCTGCATGAGCAGAACAGGCCATTGTCTAGGGAGGAAGTGCAGGTGAGTAACAGGCTAATCGCCAAAGACAACGCAGACAGTGCTCGGGAGGAAGCACAAGTTCAACATGATGCCATAAAGCAACTCCCAAATAGTGTCAATTACAGCATGTATTCATAATATAGTGTACGCCCCTGTAATGTTTAACCGTAGCTCGCGAGGAACTGTATTATACGAAGTGGTAATGTGGGCAGTAAAACCTGAGTTTAGACAGCAAGATCCAAGGACCTTCTAATTAAGAGCGCCATCTCAGGGACAGCATGGGGAGTGATATAATGGTGAGTGGCCATGCATGTTTTTACCTGCAGTGTGCTTTATCTACCAATGCCTCGCAGCAGGACCTTAGACCAACCTGTCTCCTGCTTTACTGCTGAGATATAGACTGAAACATGCAGGCACTAGGAGCTAGTCAAGCACCATTACAACCTGAGTGAAACAAATGGGTAAAGTGTTTATGCTAGGTTGTACAAACAACCTCACCGGTATGAGGTATCATAGGAGTGTCTCGGCTTTGGATACAGGCACGCTGCTCCAGAAGGTGTGGCAATAGCATTCACACCACCTGCAGAAGTGAAAAAGACCTCCTGTGTCTCCCTGTGATGGGGTGAAAAGAAGCATTCATGCTATTACTGCAGTGCAGGCTTCATCCTCTCCTTAGTAGTCAACTATAACCCATCTCAGAGATGCGAGGTGCTAATTACAAAAGGAAGAACTGAGGAACTTGGACAGAAAAAAAAGAAGAAACACTGGCACACAAAGATCAAGGGCTCACACAGGTGCCTAATCTCACTATTTTTATGTTCGTCCTTGAGAAAGAAGTCTTTGACTTTTGCTCAAAATATATCACTTTCCTCATAACTGCACATTGTGTTTCTGTCAATCTATACAATTCTGTGCAGACCTGTAGCTGCAAGCAGTTATTAATTATCTGAGTATTACAGTGTATGAAAAGTAAAGCCTAAGCATTGACAAAAGAATCCATACAGAAGGGAAATGGCCTATTGACCGACCTTCTGATATGTGCAAGTCACATTGACAATTGAAAAGGAGGAGAATCAAATTGAAATAGAAGAGTTCATGATGGTCCTTTTCAAATTTTGCTGCAATTACTTTCAGTCTACTGAAGAATGAATGAAGAACATAGGGTAAGTCAGCAGAATGCCTCCTCTCCAAATCGCTTTAATGCGAAAAGAAATCTCTTTTAAAAAATGTTGTTTTTTGAATTAACACTGCGGTGTTGCATGTTTTGTACAGGTTTAACTTTGTCAGACATTTGTGGAATAATCTATTGGTGTGTCATAACTCTTCTGAGGGTTGAAAAATGGATTTAGTTAAGTGCAGGAAGTATTATGTTTAGCTCAGGGCAAAGTGTTCTGTTGAGTTATAGCAGCCGATTACCCACAGCTCGGGTCCGGGGACTACATGGGGTATTTGTTTACACCAAAGGAAATGAAACTATTTCCATTTAACTGCCCTACTTATTGGCCTCCTTCGCTTCATTCCTCAATACATGTGATATGTTTCCTACTGTTAGAATGAGTATCTCTATTTTGACCACAGCAGATGGAAAAAAAAACAGAAATCCTCTGAGCAAGGAAATAAAAAAGTTGTGCATTACATGAAGCATTGCAGAGGAATCCTGTTTCCCATTATGTCTTCATAACTGACTGACTTTTTATGCAGAGGTGCTGATGCAATTAGCCGTCCTCGTACTAAATGTGTGCCAGAACGTGCTTGGGTTTCAAAGAGTCAAAGAAACACTATCTTGCTTCAATTTCAGGGGACCTGTGCTTAATTTGGCCTCCTTTATCTAATAGAGTTTTTCTTTTTCAAACACCATGTGGCTTGCTGCTGGTTGAATCCAAATAATGGACCACAATGGTCAGCCACAAGAGCCGAGAGACTGACGTTTTATCTGTGATATCACCGCGTTTTTATCTCTAACTTTTAACAAGTTTATCCTTTAGAATTCCCACTGCTGCTGTGAGACTATTATCTAAGTCTCAGTTGTGAATATAAAGAAGCACTCTTGCTGGAAGCTGTGAGAAAAATATAGAAATAGAAATGTGGCCTTTGGTTGGAAAAAGGCTGAGCGTTAGACAGACCTTCCAAAATGAACATTGAAAACACATATTTTACCCACATTTATCTCCATCACTTGACAAGAGCACTGACAAAAGCTCCATAACTTGATTTCCAACGTGCATATATTCCTCCCACTACAGTGTCAGCATAATCCCTGCCAGGAGTGTGCTGCATAGGGCTGCAAGAAAGGCAGAGAGATAGAGAGGAGATGAGGGGCTGCTGGAGAGAACGATGAGGTTGATCCCTAGTAAGCTGGCCCATGGCTTCAACCCTCCAGCATTTATCTGAGCAGCAGTGGTGGTGAATCTGACACCAATCGCACAGATGAAGAGACACCCCGACTGTCCCTGATTCTACTGCCCCCTAGAGGAAACAGCATGGCAGGCAAATGTAATAAATGCATCTAAATGCATCATTAGATTCTACGTTCCAAGGTGGTTGAAGATATCAGTCATTTTTATGAGTCTCTTATAAAGCAGATTCAGTTTAACTACAAGTGAAATGCTCTTCTCTACTTTGCTTCTCAGACTTTACAACACAGAGTATACAACACAAATCAATATGCAGGAGTAGGCTATTCAGAGTAAATGGACTGTGTGCCTTTGATTTATACACACAAAGCATTGTTAAGAAAAAAAAGAGAAAGACAGAAAGATTTCCCCAAAATAATTGTTCTGTATTGACGTGGTCTCTGATCCAGTGTTACAGCTTAGGAACAAATATGTAGAGCAAATTTACAATCTACTGTCTCCACAGTATTAAATTGTTACCCACCCATTACGCTAAGCACAGATGCCCCATCCAATCGGCAGCTGGCGTGCTGTATATTTCCGTTAATATTTCACATTAGCCTGTGGCGCGACATAATACCAGATGATTGCTTGTCTGTTATGGTATACGATGAGAAGTGTTCAGGGCTGCTAATGTGAGACGTCTCTGTTTACCACTTTGATGGATGGCCTCCCTGATAGGACCTGAGTTACGTTCAGGGGTGTCACAGGAAAAAGATGACAGATGGGCCCAGCTGTTGAAGATATCGACACTTTGACCAGACCATGAAGACATTAATCACAGCATGGCTAAGCAGCACTGAGGGAGAACGGGTGACTTCTCTTATTAAGACACAAGTTGCTACTGTATAGTGGAGCGTTCAGTGATCAGAAGTTATGAATGTCATGCCGTAACAAAAAACAAGACAATGCTGAAAGCTTAAAAGAACTCAAACGAACTTGTAACGTGATTAACCGTCACAAGAGATTAGGGGCCAATAATAACGATAAACTGGGAGTTGTTGATGCTGTAACATAATACTAAGTGATGGCAGATATCAAGAAGTCGGTGTCAAAATGAAAAAGAGGACACTAATGGATCTTCAGTCTCAGTCGCACCATCTTGTCATACTGATAAGGAACAACTGGTGACTCACTGTAAACAGATAGAACTTTTTCTGGATTTCAAAGGCATTTATCAGTAGAATGATAATTGATAGTTTTTCTTTAATTGTGTTAATTCTTTGATATTACACAGAACTTTTTATACATACTCCCATATATAATGGCCCAATGTATCATTCATGAACAATAAGCACGACTGCTTAAGGAAATAAAATACATTAAATACATCTGTGCAAGAAACCAGCACAATATGAGAATATTCATTTTATGGTATAAAAATGTCAACTGCATATAATATTCTGTATTGTTTTTATTGTGATGTTAAACAAACAGCTGCTGAACCATAGAGCTGCTGTTTTGCTAGCATATAAGTATAAAGAAACAAACAGATTTTACCATATTTTATATAGACATTTTATTCATTGAATTACCAGAAAACCTGCTATGTCGTGACATTTATCGTTATCGAGATATGAAATTATCCAAATCGAAAAAGAAGACTTTGCCCGTATCGCTCTGCCCTACAAGACATTTTTTTCAGAGTGGGGGTCATTAATGTGGACTGTTTCTGTTGTGAAGAAAGAAACAGTGTAATGTATAAATAACATATATATGTTTCCTGTAATATTACTGTTGAATTTTGTTAAGACAGAAATTACATAATGTTTATGACAAAAGACACTAAATATAATGAATATATAATATAATGAATATGCCTCGCAAAGGAGAAAAAACCCTTCTTCAAGAAACTGCTTCTACAGTTGCTGCAACTCTCTCAATTTCCAACAGACCAGCTGCTGGTTCCTGGCAGCACGGCTCATGAGCAGAAAATAATATTCATGGGAGATGGAGGACATGGATGATGATGTATGCGTTGTGGGAGGGGCTGATTGAGGGGAGATTAAATCCCAATCCATCAACAGAAAGTGATGCTGTCATTGAATGACTTAAACTGACCCAGAATGGACTTACACTACAAGATCACCACAGTCTGAACTGCGAAGGCCTAAGATTAACAGAAAATTAGTTTCAAACACACAGAATAAATGCACATACTTGCAAAAGTTTACCAAAAGTTAACCTAATTCCGCAATACAGAATGAAAACAAGAGAAGTTTGGAACAGAGCTTCCAATCCAAAAGTATCATACAAGGATCATAATTAAGGTTATTATGATAGCCTCTTAATGTGCAAAGAAAAGTGATGGAACAGACAACAAAAGTCGAGCTGACAAATTAGACTTGAAATCACTCATTAACATAATGTCTGGAAGTTCATTAATAACACTGTTTTTAATTATTCATGGTCTTGTTTCACTACAGCAGTTCTTCTCCTGCTGAGATACATATCTCAACTGGCTAAAAATGTTGAAAAAAAAAATGTCAGAGTGAGAGAGAAAGAGGGAAGGGAAAAATAGTGAGGGAGAGAAAGAGAGAGATACAACGCACACAAAGATGGGTCATTATTTCAGCACTGCAGGGGAGACAGTTAAACACTACTTTGTTCTGTTCAATTTGACTCTGTGCAACATAACATGCAACCATCTGGGTGTAAACCAGCTTATACCTTATTTCAAGCAATTTTATGCATCTCGTAAGTACGACTGTTTGACTACCCACGGAGCTGTGTACTCACTGCACAGCTTGGTATTCTATGGAAATCCCACTACTATTATCAGTCACTGTAGCCAGCATTCCCGAAGAAAGGCTTTCTATACCAACCGTAGCACAATGTAGAAAAACAACTTGTTTGCTTCCATTTGTGTTGGTCACCTTTCATAAGTAGTTTATCGATTCACCTTGAATTTTCATATTCATTACCACATGTTTTGTAATAATTGTTACCATGTATTACTTTTTCAGTCAAATGAACACAGGAATTGCGTTTCTAGTATATAATGTATACAGTGCATAAACATAGATTTGAATTGAATAGCTCATCCCTATTGTTACGGATAATTGATAAAGCTATTTTAAGTAAGCATCTTTTGTATCAGCGCAGCCTAAATTGTTACATGAAGTGATTTTGAAATATTTTCTCATTTAACTTACTGTGGAAAAATAATAACAATATAATAAAATACAAAAAAAAAACACATTTTATATCATAAATATATGATTATATATTTTCTTTGGCCAAAGGATGCTTACATAACCTAAGTGTCTGAGCCATGCCACTCTTTAATCCTTCAAATCTCAATTAAACCTCAGCTTCATCAAGGTCAGCATTAGCAAAGCAAACAGCCTGAAACAGCTTCTTTTTCCAGCTTTCTTCTATCCTCTTACACTCCCGTTGAATATCCGATGAGATGTTATGCAAGAGGTCTCCTTTTGTTTATTTCAAATATTAATATCTGTGGTAAATACAATCTCGCAACAACAATCTAGTCGGACATGCCTACCCCTACACAGAAACATCATGGGGTTTGGTGATTGCCCGCCGTGGCATACCTGCACAGATGAAACTCATCCTATATTCTAAATGCTAAGTGGTTTCATCCAGCAGTGAGGAATGGAATAAATATGTGGATGGCTTTTCCTCACTCAAATATATTCTCAAACATGGCTGCTTGCCCCGGTGCTTAGCAACATCGAAGCCGAGCAGATAAAAAGGGAAGAGGGAGGAAAAAAGGGAGGCAGGGAGAGAAATCCTTGCTGACAGCTGCTTTCTCCATGCTTCTCCATGTTGTAAAGATGTTACTCTCAGAACTGTATTGAGACAACTGACCCATTGTTCCTGTTGTAATTAAAGAGACCACAGCTGAAGACATGAGACACATGGCCAAAGGGGGCTTTCCTCACTTTTACTGCACAACTGTCCACCGTAAAACTATCAAGATTGAGTGGAAGAAGCTCATGATGTCATTAACCACATTTCATACTGTTATCTTGCAACCCTGACGTTAATAAAACAGAATGTGATAATTTGTTAATCTTTTATGACATATATTAAACTTACAAACACAGCATAATTTATGTTCAAACTGATAAACATGTCTTTGTTTGTATTTACAAAGCGTCTCAACTTCCTTGAAACCAGGCTTGTACAATTAACATTACAAGGAATAATGGCTTTATTTTACTATTTATCTACTTATTACTCCACTGATTAGATGAATCATGTTTTTCTTAATTATTTTTTTATGGCATGACAGAAACATTTAACATCAGTTGTTCTTTGTTGTTAAACACAAATATTTTTAAATCCTAATAAACATCTTGTCAATATGGCCACTGGAAATCTTTTAGACTTTTAATCACAAGCGCTTCAAAAGATGAGACAAGATGTTATCATCATATTACTTCAGTTTTTCGAGATCGCTTTTATTATTATTATCAAACATTACAGATTTAAAGTGGACCTTTTCTCTATTATTTTTCTTTTTCTCAAGTTCAAAGAAAAAACCGCTCTGACAACTTGTAAATACATGAGTGCTGATTTTCAATTACATTATGGATTGCATTCATTGCACTAAACACATCCGTCAGTCATTTATCTGATACATTTAAACTACTGTATCATTGGTGGTGTTATGGTGTTGCTCAAATTCCTGCATCTGCAATCACATTGCACTCGCTTGTCCATGAGCCTCCGCCTGAAGCAGCTGTAAATCGAGTAATTTCACAGTAGCATGAAAAGTTGGAGACAGGCTTAGCAACAATGTCATGCGAGACATGGAATCACATTCATCTATCTGTGTGACTATTTGATACATATCTACTTAAGCTCTGAGAACAGAGTCTGTGTATATTCCCTCCACACTCTGAAAAATGTCCTCATTCTGTTAGCCAGATAATGGCCAGTCTGACTTCAAAACAGTCTATTCTAATTAAAGTCCTGGTCCAAGGCAAAGCCACATTCCACCGGCAGCAATCTGATGGAGGGGACGGATTCACATGAAACAAGCAGCGTTACAGCAGACTTTGATTACTGAGGTATTCATCGGATGCCAATCATTCAGCATACCTGCTTCCGATTTCGGGTGCAGATTTGATATTTGATATTTGATATTTCTGATGTTTCCCAGCATCAATTAGCAGCGAACACTATTGCACAGAGTCAGAAACATGCACTTTGTGGATAATATAAGCCGGTTTTGAATGTTAATTTCGGTCGGAGATGACAACAAAGCACCGAATAATTAGACTTCACCAAAGGGAAAGACATTTTTGATGGGAAAAGTCAATTCAAATATTTCTCAACAAGTTAAAGTTTGTACATGCACGGACTGATTTGGAAACAACATGTTTTTTTGCTTTTAATTACATATGTGCAATACGGTTAAGAAGGTTAATGTTGACATGGTTTCCTGCCCATACCTTGAAGAATTCGTTAAACCCTGTCTGATGCCCACCCAAGGTTTCATAACATCTGGGGGCTGTTTGTTGAACAAATCAGGCAGTAAAAGGTCTCAACCTGGGAATTCTATCTATCAGTTTGTCTTTTACTGTGCTGTCCTGTTCTGTCTTGAGGTTCTGTTTTATTCGCAATAATTTTATGTTTTCTACCTTGTGTTTTGGGACCTCACGTGGCTCCAGGGATCCTATTTCTGACTCATGACCTTAGTCACTGACATTACATTTGCTGTGTAGACTGAATTGTAAATGCATTTTTTCAATGAACTAGCAGGTGTTTCTCTTTTTTTTGTTATCATTATTACTATTATTATTATTGTCTTTGTACTGTTGTATGCTTGTTTTTGATGCTGGGAAAAGGGAACATTTTCAGAAATAAAGCAATAAAAAAAGAGGGTTTAATGTAGTCTTGCAACACTACCTAGAAGCTGGTGAGATAAAGGGTCAGACAAACAGGAGATGACTGTTCAGTGAGTGGGAAGGAGATGACCTTTGAGACATTAAAGCAAAGAAATGACTTTCACTGAATGTAACCAGACAAAGCCCAAAGTAAGTTTGCCAATGGACTTCATTTTTTCTTCCCATTTTTGTCTTCTTTGTGTGTCTGCTCTATGGTTATCAGGATATTTTAAAGAATATTTTACACATTTAAATGAAAGCTCACGCAGTTTGGTCAGTGAATAAGTGTTTTGTTTCTGGTAGGAATTTCAATCAAAATGAATCACCAAAGAAGTTTATTAAAACGTTTTTTATTTTTAGCTCCTGTGTTTTGAAGTGTAAATCTACAAAATGTGATGCTGTTATGTGTTGCTTTGGAAACACAAAAAACAGCCAAACTCAATGGTCATCAGTCTGACTTTAAAATTTGGCCCAACTCATCAATGTGATTTCCCAAAGAGGATATAAGTAGTCTCCAAAAATCCAAGCCGCAATCAGCCAATCAAGTGTATTCCGAGTATTTTGATCCGGGCCAGATGCATTTTAAATGTCTAATCATTTGCTATTATTACAATAATACATTGTGAGAGTTGTGCTGCCTTGGTAGAGGCAAATGCTCTCTGAGTGTTTTCCAGCTCTTAGATTTGTGTCATCCTTCAAGTGTAAACCTACAGCTTAAGTAACAGCAAGGTGGTGCTGCTTAAAAGTCATTACTGTTGTCTGTACTGCTCCCCGCACTCACTGTATCTTTAGACACAGTGGTAACTTTTGCTTTGTAAAGGGTTTACATACTCGAGCCCATCATCCCCAGCTTGACGTCAGGGCTATCAAAACAGCTTCAGAAATGAGCAGTTAAGGTTCTTAACAGCTTCGCAGTGCACGTTAAGGTGTTTGCAACATAATTACATACTGTGGTGATTTGGAAATAAAAGTATACAACAAAATGATCATTTTTAGTGCCTGTCCACTCCACTCCTCAGAGCGCGTGCCATCCAGTTCAAAGAAATGTTATGAAATCCCCCCCAAAAAAGAAAAATAACCCACTGTGGGCCATTCTCAACCAAATGTGATGCCAGGACCGCGTTGATAAATACTGCACAGTCAGTTTCCAGATCTGCACACTGAAAACTACACTGTTGAACTGCATCATTTACTAAAATACATACAGAATCTATGGGTTTCTGCAAATATAGTGAACAATAAACATCATATAATATTCTGGGAGTTTGGTAGCATTTTGTATCCCCACACTATAACAAATGAACAACATTGTTTAAATTTGCTTTGTTGATTTTTAATAAATCAAAAAGCTGTGCCTCTGCAGTAAACCCTCCCAGATGCCAGAAACTGTTAGAAGGTGGGCAATACTTCAGTGTTCTATGATTAGGCCATATATCAAAGTTTATAACTCACCATAGCAATTGTACTTGGTGGAGAGAAAAGCGAAAACTGGCCAAAGCTCAACTACAATGTGGAACTTATTAGCTCTGCAAACTGTCTCTTGGAAAGCTGGTGTGTGGTAAGGTTAAGGCTACAGAAACACTCTGGGTAAGGTGAGGGAGAGATGGTGGTTTTGGCTGGAGAATCACAAAAGTGCAAGTCTTGCTTTGTGCATCAAGTCAGCATTGATTTTTTTTTTAGTATTTAACCAAGACCATTACCTTTTCCTGTGTTTTGAGCTGCACAATCCAAAAAATACCAATAACTTTGTGTAAATAACATCAACATGTCATCAAGTTACAGCGGCTTATTATTGGCTACACAATTTACATATTAAAGCATGTAAGATGGTCAACAGTACTCAATCAGTGAAATAAATCTGGATGGTTGTATAATAAGTATTACTGACAAATAAGCATCTTTACCATTATTGATACCTCCAAGAACTGGCTAGTTCGTAGGAATTTATAATGCAAGTGTCATCACTTTATTTTACAATTGTCTTCTCCCTGTTTCACTTATTAATTACTGATATGGTACTGCTGAGTTAACAAGTCTTATGGCTTTGAGTGATGCCTCTGGACTTTGAGATTATTATGAGAATGATCAGTTAGTCGCTGAAAAGTCACTGTCGACTCTTTCTCTTCACTTCTCTGCCCATTTTATCCAAAACACTTCGCTTGAGGAATCCGGAGTCATGTCTGTAGTTAGGTTTAGGCAACAAAATTGCTTTATTGATATGTTTAGTAGGCTATTAATATTTACACCATTAATTAAAAAAGATGGTGAAAAGACAAAAGCTAACCATGATCTTCCCAAATAATGCACTGTGTTAATAACAGTAACAACCAATTACCTGGCATGTTTGTATGGACTACTTACTCATGTGACCAAATGATTACAAGTCACCACATTATTAAAACATCCACTGCAACATCCCTAAAATCAGCGCTTTTGCATCACTTTCAAAACTAATCTGTATGTCCAGTCATGGCAGGAACTATTTCAAAGGTAAAATCATAAACTTCCCACACAATGTCACCCTTTCCTGTGAGGGCAATTGATTGAAATGGCGTTTACACAACATTAAAATTGGCATACTGGTGTGTGGCAGGTTCTGTCAAAGCCTGCCTTTTACATGGATTTAAATCAGCTAAAGCATAACTTTTAAGATGTGTCAGCAAGTAAGTGTGAAAACCATTGCTGCTGGGTTGCTCTTAATACTGATGTATGAAAATAGAGCCGTGGTGTGAAACGCATTTCTTCCAGCACATTCTGCGTATGTTTTGAAAAGACTTCTTGGCAATGTCAACTAGTGCCACCTGACAAGCCGAAGAACATTTCTTTATGACAGCGTGCAGACAGATGGAGGTATCTTATTAATAAAACTAATTAAGGACATCAGTTTTAATAAATATCTTGCTCACTGGAAACTAGTTTGAGAGCAGTAAAGTGGTGCCGTTGGTCAATAACTACTCAGTGAAATGTTTTCTCTTTCACAAAGGTGCTAATGAATCTCCCGATGCTGCCAGGACTCCAACACCATACTGTCACCATGACTGATACGTAATATCATTATGTGTAATGTTACTGGAAAGCTTCATAATATCACCAGGTAATAGACTATAGTTAGAGCAGCCCACACACTTAATTATCTTTAATAAGCTCCACCTTTTTAGTCCATTAGCACCAGCTGTACCAATGTGTGTTCAACTTGCGAATCAACCTTTTTTGCTGCCGATTAACATTAACGTCCTCAAACTAAAGGCCATTATGTTTTCTGCTTTTGATAATTCAGGCATATTAAGGCTTCAGCCTATCCCCTCTCATTGCATCCTGGATGAGATGCCATTACATAGACAGACTAATAGAGACACACTTATGGGCTATTAACTGTCTCAACTTCACCTGACTCTCTGCAGTTTGAAAGGAAACAAGAGCTCCCATGCAACAATCAAAGGGAGAAAATTCATTGTGGACATCAATTAGTCCATTAATTAAACCAAGGACATCTTGGTATAAGGAATCTCTTGCTTCCCAAAGTTCTGACCAAAATCAGTGTATCAGAGGATATACTGGCAGTGATTGCTGGCTAGAAAAATAACAGTCTTTGTTCTGTTAATTGGTCCATATTGGTAAGACATAGTTGCTTGGTCAGTCTCTAGAACTTTTTCAAGCAGGTCTGAACACAACTTAAGATACATTTATTGAAACATTTAACTTGAAACTTTCTTTGTTTTTTTATTTTTGACATTTTATAAACATTCTAATTTAAAAACATTCTAATTTTTCATTATTGTTTATGCATCAAATTTGGAAAAACAAATCTCCCATATCAATTTTTAGGATAAGCTTATGGTGTCTTGATTTAAAAACAGTACCTGCCAGAAAGTCCTCTGTTTTTAAAATATTTAATAAACTGACACGTCTTTGCTTTCAAGTTCAAAGTTGTGCCTTGACATGTGCAGTAGGTTCAAAGCAAAACATAGCATAGACTTCTGTGAAGTCTTAGTGTAAAGCAATGCATATGGCATGTAACATAATAAAAAGGTCACAAAGTCTGTTAACATTAATTGTCACAAGCAGCATCTGTGTGTATGTATTATTCAGACTAATAATATGATGGCTGTTCTGTGTCGGGTCTCACCTGCAGGGTTCATTCTGCACTGAGAAGCATTGATGTTTTAACAGCAGTAGTGGGGCATACACATTTGATACAAACAGGCCACAGTCACTGTAAGGAAACTGATAGGCAGGTATCTATGGCGTTGAATGGAATATTTCAACAACCCCAGAGACATTCGCCATATTGGGAAGTATGTTGGAGGCAAACAACATGATGAGGCTCCCTGTTTCCCCTTGCTTTCTGCACTGCATTGTTTATTGTGGAGAATATGATAAAAATGATTTACTTTCCTATTTGGCCCTGCAAAGTTAAGCAGCTTAATTCTAACGTTTTTAGGTCCAACCTTTCTTCCATCTTTGGAACGCCCCCCGGGGAGATGTATCTCTGCTATTGACCTCTCTTGAATATGAAAAATCTTTATGCATATAGGCCTGATTATGCAAACACTGAATCTGTTTTTCGAATGGTAGATAACTTGAACCTGCATAATTTCCTGAATATGTATTTTTTGTTTGGATGATGAATAGGGAAACGTGTTGTTGCTCATACCTGCCCAACTGTAGCTCATCCTTCTTCCTGTTACCTTGGGCCTAATTTAATAACCTAAAACTCACTCAGCCAACTGTGATCCTACTGTGCACCCTGATGGCAGAAATATGTGTAAACACCTGCACTAATTACCTTCTCAGGCAGATTATTTATGAAATGCATTAAAGCATGTGTAAAACGATTCATTGGTCAGAATTCAGGGCAATTTTTCACTCGACCATCCAAATATCTTCCAGCCCAGGGGAGGCAGAGCACGTTTCCACTGAAACTTAACGGCATTATCTCTCCGTGACTGTTCATTTTCAGGACTGTTTGTTGAAAGGAGACTAAACAAGATTATCAAATAGACAAAGAAGAGTATGGCTGTGTTCTCTAATTCAGACCACATTGATTGTTTATGTTTGATGTAATCTGCTTAATGTGTTTACCGTCTTGTGGACATTCCTGGTTTTCATGAATTTTCCTGAAATAAAATGATGACAATACCTGTTCCTCAAAATTGTATCTCTCGTGAATAACCTATGCCAAGATACGCCTCATAAATATTTTCTTATTATAAAGTTTGTGAGAGAGCGGATTGACTGCGCCGCAGGTGCTGGGTAGAGGACAAAATTAGCACGGCACTCCGCCTTGAGTGTTCAGGAGGACTAATTGAGCCAAACTTCTCAGAGATAGACATCTCTGATTACATTACATCAGTAAAATATTCTCCTTCAGTCACAAGTGAGCTGATACTGGAACTACAATGAACGAGACAAACTTGCACCATGATTAACAGTGGGTAATGATTTCTCATATCTACTAATTATCCATGTTTGGTTATCTTGTACCAGAAGTTACTGGGAGGGAGCCAAACTGATCAAGAAATTTGTATTCATTTTCAACCATAATGATGAATGAATCTCATTTGAAGAGTCAAGTCAAATCCATTGCTATCTCATCAGTGAAAATGACAACAGATAAAAGATTTTCAGGCCTCACCATTCAATTGGTGAATGATTTAATATAGTTGATACACTGGGTAATGAATTTCATTGATAGCCTTTTACAGATACAGAACAGCACCAAACTCTTGCATCACACACAATAAAAAATTCAAGAGCTTACTCAAGTGTTTCACTTAAGTTACTGCAGGCTTTACTGCAGTGCAATATACAATGTAGATCACAGAATGGGCCTAATGACGTGTGAATTTTTGGGGGATTTTGCAACAGACCATTCTGAGGGAAATTGTGAAACCATCACGGAGTAGTTTTCTTTTTTAGATGCTCCATGGGCAAAAAGATATGTGTATAAATTTCCCATTGAGGGATTTATGTGAAGGAGAGTTAGCTATTGACGCAGGTGGTGGTTTGACAATATAACAGTGAAATGTACTGTACGAGTATGAAGGTCAAGATGCTTACAGCAGAAACATTGCATTCTCTTCAGTTAAACTCTTGTGAATACGAAGGACACTTTCTAAGTGTGTCTTATTTAACCATGGCCAAACCTCACTTCAAATAATGTTTCAGCTGTCCAGCCCTAAACCTGCTGTTTTAAATATTATTATTTAAATGTCCAATTCCAGGTACACTGTAATTTTTTCAGTTCTTTTTATGCTGGGGTGATTTCAATGTAATAAAATTTTAGACCCCTTAACAAAAACATTTTTGTTTTCTAATTATACACTCATTTCACATTTTTTTTAGACTGTGCTGTGCATGTGAGGATGCAGCAAAAAATAATATCCTGAGGTACAATAATCAGAATCATTAGAAAGAGACATTCACTTATTTATTAATATGTTATTGGATTACTAGCACTTCGCTTGTGGTGCTCAAAGCGCTAATAAATAAATAAATGAATAAATAAATAAAATATGAAAGACTTAACAGCAATGGGTTTTTCCAGAAAAAAAGACCGGGCTACTCGACACCATCCACGGACCTTGTTGTGAGCAGTTTGATATATTTTGTTCTACTACGAGCACCACAGTGGAAGTGCCATAGCGTCCCATTATATTTGAGAAAAGGCCGATATCTCCAAAACTGGGTCACTCACACCAAACAATCAGAGTGTTAAACAACAACACAGGAAAGAGGAAAAATATGTAATTAATTTTTGGATGAAGTGTTCCTTTAAACCATTGGGGCATAGATCTGGGGGTTGGACATGCTGCTGCCAATCAAACATTTCAGCTAAATTAGAGATAATTTAAAAAACTGTTCAAATATTCAAGGACTAAAAATTACGGGATATCCTGAGCTAATCGACAGGATCAGGATATAAAGTATGATGTGTTTCTGATATTTTATTTTGCTCTCTCTTGGTGTGCCAACTGTCAGAAACACTCTGTCGCACACCCTGAAAACACTGCAACCACACAGAGCTGTGAGCGAGTCAACTGCAGAGCGCGCAGAGCAAATAAACAGCAGCCAGCAGTTTCTGTTAATGATATGACAGCATGCGTCATCAAACCATGCGAGCAGCGCCACATCCAGGTTTAAAAAGATTTGTCTCACATTTGAATTTCAGTTTTTTGTTGCTAGAAGGTGGTCAAAAGCCCGCCCAAATGTCCTGTGTCAACAGGGCCACACTGATGCTCTGCAAACAAAAGTAAATTGCTTTACTTATTGCTTTAAATTTTAATGTAATCCTACTTTATGCCAAGTGTGCATCGCTATATATAGAAAAAATGTCTAAATCATTTTTTTAAGTAGTGGAATGGACGAAGTATTGGCAGATGGTCAATAATAAAGGAATTTGGGATTGGAGCCAAAAAAAGAAAAGGAAAATACAATACTGATGCATCCCTTTAATTAATTTTCTACAGTCAAGCCATATATGCAGGCTCCAACTACTTCCTATCTGAACATTGAGGGATCTTAAAGTTACATTCCCTGCAGGTACTGTACTGCAAATCATGAAAATGCGCTTGCTTTGACTCTGTATTTATTATCTGGATGTAGCCGTGCCCTAGCAGGTGACAGTTAGTCAGATGTGACAGAGTGCAATATTATCCCTCAGACACGGTCCCCCCAATTTCAGACAGCTACATCATGAGAGGATGATGTGTTTGAATTATTGATACATTCTCAAGGTTGAGTGCATCATGCTTTTTAAGGGGCTCTGAATGCTCAGAAAATGATTTTAAAGAAAGAAGAGCGTTCAAGTCTGAAATCCCACAATTAGAGAGTTATAAGCACACTAGAGCTTTAAAATGATAACCCCCGTCTGAGCAGAGGGAGACTAAGAGAGGCCGCTCTCAATGACCACATAGGGCTTAGGGTTTCTGAAGACGGAGACTTGTGACAGATGCTTGTATCTTTCTATTGCAGTCGGAACATTTGATCCCTGCACACAGCGGATCACGGAGAGGGAATTTGTTATAATTAACTATGAGGAGTGAATGCATCCTACGGAGATTATACTAATTACTCGAGCTATCTTGGAGGTTCACTATAGGATCAGAGCTCTCCGTGTGTATTTCTGTGTCATACGGGTCTCTTGGAGAAACAAACATACACCCTCGTTTGTTTTCTATTAAACTGAGTACTTCAAATTCAGAGACAGAAACTGATAAACTTTAACAATAGCAAAACTAGTTCAAGACGTTTTTTAAATGTAGTTTTAAAACATTGTGGGGGTGAGGGGTCATTATTCTTTATATCTAAACCTATAACCTTTAGCCATCTTCCAAAATAACAACTTCTAGTCATGAAATGTATTATTTTGCATCACTTTGCTGATAATTTAACAAATCGGTGTAATTGCTCCCTCACCACTTTGCCCCGAATGTTTAGCATTTTTAACACAGCCGTCACTCCCTGTTCACCTGCCCTGTAGACTAGCCTCCGGGCAAGAAGCCATTTGAAAAATGATTTGAAAATTTGTGAACTTATCCTTGAAAGTGACTCTTCATATTGAACTCACAACAACTCAAAGTTGCGAGCATAATGTGTCTGTGTTGTCAGCCATATTAACAAAGTGAACACACCATTAAACAATGTCATTAACCACCGACTCATGCTAATGTCTTCCTTTAACTATCAATGACGCTTAGCTTACTGGTCTGAAAGGGAAATCTGTTTTCTGGATTATTAGTCCAAAATAGAAAGTCACTGAGCACTTCGAATGTTGTTGTGGTGCTTGAGAGGGTGGGACACTGCAGTTAAATTGAATTGAAATAATTCAAATGGCAAGGATGGGCAGTGTAGGACTACTTGTGATTGTTTTTATTGATGTATTTGTGAGTGGTTAGCACAGAGTCAATGAATTGGGTGTTGCTTTTATATTGTGTCCTGTGCAATACCCCATTTAGCATGCCCATCTAAATGCTAATAAGATTAAAGCTGTTTTAAAATTGCTCAGTATAACTGATGTAGTAATTCACTGATTGCTAACTAACTGTAACTTTGTGGCAACTTAAATTTGACATGACGCCCTAAATCCTCACTACAGCACTTTGTTTGTGCTGAGTTTCTTACTTCTAACAAAAAAAGAAAAACCTGTAAGAAATCACTTCTAAATTCTTGGCCTGGAGCCTTTTCTTTGCCATTATACCAATCAATTCCGTCCAAAGTTTTGTCATTTGCCTCTTTATAGATCTACTCACATTTCTCCTGCCAGGTTGCACATCTTTAAAATACCATCGCAGAGAGACCACAGAAGCCTCGACAGATATGACCCGAAAAGCACCCAAAACAGATATTTATTCAGCACATTTTTCCCACTTTGTAATGAGACATGACAGAACAACCTGAAGCCATGCCTTTCTTGTACTTTTTTGATGCTACCTTGGAGGAGGATCGACGTTGGATTGAAGCTCTAAATCCTTCACTTAGTTAAAGAAATACTGAAGTCAGTGCCTGTGACTTTAGTTCCTTTGTGACATTCTCATTCCATGGCTATATTAATCAGCCTCGGCCCGTAGGCCCAAACAGATGGCTTTGATAACTTGCTTAAAGCAGTCCAAAACTCCACAGATAGCGCTACAGTAAACTAGACATCCATCTTTGGCTCTATTTGTTCCATTCCCCATGCAAACAGAGTCATTATACACTTGGCTTGAAGGAGAGATTCCCTGTCGCAGAGCCTAACCGTCTCCTCTCAAGGATTTGGATCTTTGTCATCTGCATTTCTTAAACCAGTCAGTTGACACTAATATTAAGTGAGCGTAACTTGTTCCAGCCACCTTGAACAATTTGACATTTCACCACACATTTAATATTTTTTCTCATCTGTTAAAGAGACATCTAATAAGTAAACTTGTTACAAAGAGGGCTCATATTGTATTAAGCCTGAAATCTGACCCTGTGCTATTTTGCAAAATAAAGATATCTCATTCGGCAGCAATCCTTTTCCAGAAAGGCTGCTTTGACAAGTTATAAAGATACACAAGGCCAGCTGCAGGGGCAATGATACCCACTTTTCTTTATTTTTAACAACATATTAACCATTTCTCATGAAAACAACACAACAAAATTCACTGTTGTTTCATTAAATTGTAGCCTGCTATTTCATATAAAAAGCTATCCATCATGACCTGATAAACTTACTGATCAAAACTAACTTTTAACTGACTAATGTGAGGGTGAATGTCCTTAATGTGCCAGGTATTTAATAGGAGAGGCTCATGTGTCTGTATGAGTCATGCAGATTTGGGGCCTGTTCACTGGACTCTTTCAGGGACCCCGGCAGGCCTGGAGACGGTCACCTTTTTGTTCAATTCAGTAAAGTGCCCCTTAAAAAGCAACAGCAGCAATGTATTAGCATCAGCAAAACCAATCTAAGCACACTTGATTGAAGCTGGGGACCATATTGTTCCTTAAAACCTCTTTGTGCTCGAGGTAAGCTTTGGAAGAAGAGATACTGTCGCTGAGCAAGTTTTAACCCAAAGTTATCATTTGGCACATGTGGTTAAATTATTTTCTTGCACTTAAAAAAGAGACTATCACTGAGCTCCAAATTCATTTAGAAAGTGACTTTTTGGCTTTGTACTCATTTCTTTGGATTTCCAATGATGTCTTAGAGTACAGACAGCCAGCTTAATTTAATGCCATGTTCATCCATTTCAGAAGAACAATTACACATCTGCAGCACTTTTAATAGATAGTTATATCATTTCAAGGTGACTCAAGTATTTGAGTATTTAATATAGCTTCACAAATGAGACATCCAAATCACTACAATTCATGCAGTGGCTTAAAAAAAGCCTGCAATCCTTAGTCACCATGAAGTATATCTTATTTTCAGGTGGATAGAACCTGTTTGCATTTCAATGAGCACAAAGCTGTACACTATGTTCTGCTCAATTTATCCGAGTGTGATAGAGAACTGATGGAACTTAAAAGTAAACATCTGGAATAGCAAACTAGCTCCAAATGACAGAATTAGCACATTTTCAGACACAAATCACTAAGACAGTGATTCTCCTGCACTTAGCAGACATTAAACTGACGAGACATGTGTCAGCCTTAAGGCTCCCATATGTTTCAACGCGGTATGCTTTAACTGGCATGTAGCATTTTCGCATTTTTATAAAGATAATGCAGTCATTATAACCTGGTAATCAGACTCAAATGCCAACTTTTACATATTGGAGATGTGGGCAGTGATTCAGCAGTCTGGAGACGAGCTAAAGTCTGTGCAGATTGCTGGTAATCAGTGTTAGATGTATGTCAATACTAAGCACTACCTACAGTGGCACTCATGAATATCTTTATCCAAGTCCAGACTCAGGATCCAATTATACATTTAGCTAAATTCTATAGCAGTGTCTCTTGGCCTACATTCACTTTTCTTTGTCTAAGAATTTGCCTTTGTCCTTTATTTACACCGATTCATTCAGGTGCCACCATATTCAATCGTATTCATGCAAAAAAGCATGAACAGTCCAACATACATGCTCGCATCCATGCAGCAGTTTGTGATTTATTTATTTGATCTTTTTTTTAATAGCTTTTGTTATATCTTGTTTTTCTTTCTCTGCTTCCTGTAAAGCACCCTGCAACAACCTTGTTTGCCAAACACACCCCATAAATAAATCTGGCTGTACTAAAGTTGACCTGGAAAAAGTCTGGAAAAACAGATTGAGGATGTGGTGTGATACAATGCTCCTAAACGCTGCTCCGAGAAGGGAGTGATAGCAAAACTAACAGATGGCAGAAAAACAATACAGTATTACAGGCCAATATATATAAAAATTAACATTCAGCAATCTGTTAATTTCGCCATTACTTTAATTCAACCATGCATGCACATGGCGAATGCATGCATTGTTATCTCACAGCATAGTTTTAAATTTAACACATTAATTTCATAGTATTGCTTTTATGGTTTTCTGTAATTGGTTAACTGTCACACCATTTATGTGAAAAGGCAGAGGAGATTTTTCTCCAGTCTGGAAAGCATTCTCTTGATGCTCGATTGCTCAAATGTAATTAATGGCGCAATACATTATAAGTAATGCTAATGCTTTCATACAAAGTATATGGGGGGGATGCCCAGTTTGAAAATGAAGCACAGTAAAGAGAAGAATCTACTCTGACTGAGCCTAAAACCAATAAAAAAAACCTTATTTATAAATAATCCTAAAAAAAATACACATCATTTATTTATATACTGTGTGTGACCTTACTGATTTATGGCACCACACTTCCATAAAGAGTGCAAGTAGCACACAGTCAATAAGAAGCAAAGAATATTATCTGACCGCTATTTGAACACTCTGGGGGAACATACTTTTTAATATGTACCTCTCTGCCATTATTATAAAACAGAGCTACAATAGCATGATCCTTTAAACAAACACTGTTACAATGATATGATGCCGGTGGAATCACTGAGAGCCTTCCAGAGAGCCAAAAGCCACAAGAGTGACTTTTCAAAGATTTCCTTGGTTTTACTTCCTTGATTACAAGTCAAACATTAGAGATCTGGCTCCATTCCTCTATAAGCAAATCCCTTTTCTCTGTTCAATGTAACCGTTACGCCCAAATATACAGCCATATTGTACAAATGCAGTTACACCCATACATTAAAATATTTGTATGACTGCAATTTATTTTTCATGGCAAAAGCAGTGGCCATTGGGCCACTATTCAAATGAGGCATTTGGCAAAAAAAAATCTCTTTTTTTCAGACCTAGCTATACACAACTATTAAAAAAACACAAATGGGACCCAGCTTCACGGAATCCTGGAAACTGGGCAGAGTGTGACGGGTGGGCAGATGGACAGTGGATAAAGTCTTTTATTTCCACCATTGAGTCGCTCCACACCTTGGATAATAGGAGCCAATTCAGTTCAGCCCATAAAGAGGTTTATCAGTTCCTGTCAGCATGCCCTGCAGGGGTGAGGCGACAAATAACAAGGTAGTGAAAAAAAAAAAG
>CAFUXE010000685.1:480152-503983 GCA_903364295.1 Serranus cabrilla
TTCCGCTTATGACCCGAGATAGGAGATGAGAGAGTTGAAAGTCATGTCTGAGCAGCAATAGAAGGAGATATGGAAGTCACGTGATCCAAAGAAGCTGCACTCGGTGCATCTCAGAAACATCACAAAATGTCAAGCACTGCATAGGCTGCCTGGTGAGAGACTACCATACCCACTGCGATAGACACATCTCACAGGATAGCTTATTCCAAAAACATATTAAAATATGGATACTTCATTGATGCATCGGTCTAATCATTTCTGCAACACTCTCTAGCAACAAGGTTAATTATCCCTCTAATATTCACATTACTGTACTTAAAATATTTCTAGTGCAGTTGCTTTTAGGTCAGGGAGTTACTCAGAGCCTTCACAATTTCAGAATTTCTATTTCTGGGAAAATACCCTATTTAAGTGCTAGAGGATGAACAAACCATGTCAAATTACAGCCCTCAGCCTGATTCGACAGGCTTGTTAGATCCAAACTACATTTCTGTCTCCTACCTGGCTATATTTTAGAAATGTGACAGTATACCTTGAATGAAACCTCTGGAGTTGCCGTCAAAATAATAAGCTGTACTGCTGAAAATGTTTCCTCTATCCGCATCTGCTAGTCCAGATTCGAGCAATCACTTCATCAATATGAAAACAGGCAGATCTTTTTTTTCAGGTGTTAGTCAACTTTCATCTGAATTGGCTTCACTGATATTTGATTGGGAGGAGCAGCAGGAAAACGAAACAAAATGCTCACAACGCTTGCAAATGCACTAATCTAAGTCCTACGCAGCCTTCATTCACAGGAGTAACCTGCCTCACAGTGGCTAATGTAATTTTCCATGCATGAAAAAAAAAGGAAAAAGAATGTGGGAACATGCCAATAATAATAACGATAATAATGGGAGTGGATTTTAACTGTTTGTCCAGAGCAATTACTTATGGCCTTTCTCTAAGCCTGCACCTTCACAATAAATTGCACTTTAAAATTAAAAACAACAGTGCTGAGATAACAATCAGCACTTAAATGACAATTTCAAAAATCTATCTTGGTATCTCACTCTATACATAACAACACTATATGTGTGTGTGTGTGAGTGTGTGTGTGTGTGTGTGTATTTTTTGGAGAGCGGTGGAGGCATAGTCGTGAGAGCTCCTCCACTGAGTTTGCCTTATGCTTGCCGGAATAAATTGGTACCATATGGTGTGATGACAGGATCACTCAATCTTCTGTGTACCTGAACACCACATTAATCATTTTTTGGGGGATATTCTTTCCCTTTCATCACACAGGAATTTCCAAATAGCCCCTGCCTTTATTTCTCTCACACATGTAGTGAATTTACATACACAGGCTACACTCTGCCCTTGTTAGGAGCCAGACCGTTTGACCAAGTTCAAGCTGGAGCAAAACAAAATGTTAAGGTTAGGTGTCAGGTGAGACTTCCTTCCTGTTCGACATGTTGACTTGCTTTCATTGTAATGTGGTTAAGAACCAGGGGCATGTTTCAAATTAACTTCGAACAGTGAAATTAAAAAAAAAAATCTACTGATATTAAATCTTTTTGAGAGGACCGTTATTTCTTTACAGAAAACCAGCCTGTATTAAAAACGGATGAGAGAATAAAATACTGTTTTTTATTTTCTTATCCCCATTAAATAAGAGCAAATAAAAACACAAGTGTTAAAATGTCTAAAAAGTATATTTGCACCTACCTTTATTAAATAGCTATGCTGCCGTTCCATAGGTATATGTATAGGGATAAAGCTCCTTCCACTAATTCAGGCTAAGAGTTTTTAAACAGAGAAAGGTGAACGGAGTAAAAAAGGGTGAAGTGGCCCAGAGGTGAGGGAGAGAGAGAGAGTAACAGAGAGAGAGAGAGAGAGAAAGAAATGGGACAAAGGAGAAAGAGTGGTCTTTATAGCAATGTCCGCTTGATGAATCAGACATGTCTTATTTGTTGGCTGCACTGCCAGGGAATTTGCATTGATTATTTTCCCCTCAACAGATACATTTAAATCAATGTGGCACAGCGCAGCCAGAAAAGTGTGAGAAAATGTGCGAGGCACACAGTGAACCCCGGAGCTGTAACCTTGGTCAGACAGGAGGAGCCACAGCTCCCCCTTCATGCCAAACAGATGAGATCAGGACTAAAAGCTACTCTGAGGACAGCACCATCTCTGATCTCCCTATGAAAAAACAATCCCCTCCCTGCACCCGTAATAACATTTCTATGGGCTAATATGTCTTCATTACACTGCAATTTTTCATATGCAGATGTGCCAAGAAGTGTTTTTCGCCTGGTTTTATAAAAGGCAGTATATTGCTTTATGTTTCACAGAGTTGCTTTTGTTCTTTTTTTCCCCCTCTGCAGTTCTTAAGAGGTTTCTTTGAAAATAGTTGTTCTATTGTTTCAGACATGGATACATAGTTTTATGAGATTTATGGCTACTTTTTTAGGAGTCATAAGTAGGTCAATCAAAATCCATTTGAAGTCTTTCCTACTATTATAAAAGATGCTGTTTCAACTTGGATGTTTCATTAATTTTAATGTCAATTTAAGGCATACACACGCTTTACTTAAAGCAGCAATTACTAAAAATGTGTTCTAGATGTATATAAATATAGTTTGACAAATGTATCTTTACTCAAGGTCCACTTACAAGCTTTTTCTTCATGATTTACTATTTCCAAGATCCAGAATGAGCTTTGCTCAACTTAATACATTTTTGCATGTTACATTTGATTTACACTGTCTTCCCCTCAGTTCACACAACATGTTACACAATACGTGCATTTATTAAAATGTTAACACTGCATGGAAGGCAAAATATACTTTAATTTGTAGAAATGGGCTACTCAGACACAAAATGACTGGTCTGATTTTGTGACTTGAATAAATAAACGCGGATTGCATCATCGTTTCAACATTCTGTGATGACAAATACTCCACAAATACACTGTTTGAGTAGAAATACGTTTGATCATCTGACATTTGCCAGAGAAAAGTAGGTTAGGTTATTATTTATTCTATGACAGAATCCACTAGCTTTTATGCAGAGCCAGTGTGGACCTGGATCCCTGCTAATGCCTCATCACAGGGTTTAGCTTAAATGAAGCTTTCATGCAAGTTGTGCAGTTAGAGGATTTTGTCTCCTTTAATGAAGTCCTGTACTGCCCCCTTGCACACACTCAGCTAGATGTTTGCAGGAGAAACGATGTCTTAAAATAAGTTTTACACAAAAGCAACTTCTATTGTGTGTTAATATTAATTTAACTGAGAAGTGAATGACTTTATAAATGTTTTGAATTTTTTTCTCTCTCATTTTGCCCAGACTCATACGCCACCGGCTCTAAATTATAAATATCACTTCCTAATTGGATGGGCCATTTTTTCACCCCCCCCAACACACACACACACTCACCACACCACTATACACCGCTCCCACCTACTCTCTTTTCCTGTCTCTCTCTCTTCCCTCATCTCATTGATAATTTCTCCTGGAGCTTCAGCCTCTCACATTGAGATCAAAGTGGCTGTCACACACACTGCCAGTGGAGGACGGTTCAGGAGCATCTCCCTACAATATATTATTCCTCTATGGATGATGAAAGAGTGTATACTGGGGGTGGAGATGACGCTGTTACGAGGCAAATGCAGTAGGGGGCGTTACATTAGGACCCCCTCACAGGGGATTGGTTTGTAGGACAGCTTGAGTAAGAAACGGTTTTGGTTCAGGCTGCCAATCCACTCCAGGGCTGACCAGTACAATAGGACTCAAAAGTAAAAATGAACCTCTTATCATAGGTATGTTAGAGAGTATGCTGACATTACACAGAAATGTATTGTTTCATGAGGCACCCTGTTAGGGAAAGGAGCTTAATCTTTGAAAATAAAACAAATGCAAGACCCATTTTGAACTAATTTTGACAACAAATAGTCCCGCTGTCGTAAATAGCATAAAAAGGAGCAAAGAATTATGCAAAGTTTGCTCACTACGTTCCTTTGTATGCAGTTGTCTTTTCTTCGCAGATGTAAAAGGAGAGAGAGGCTTTCCAATATCTCCTGACTGTCTCTCTTTTCTCTGAAAGGCACATCTTACGTCTGACTAAAGCGTACACTCGTCTCTCCCCCAGGGTGCAGTGGCAGTGGTGCAGAAAAAGTGAACTGCAGAGGACCCCACTGTTTAGCAAACACTCCTACTGAGGGGAGGAATTAATTATTCAGAGCCAAGGACCAAGGCAGCCCCATTTGATTGCACCACAAAAGAAAGGTCAGAGCTTTTCATATGAGGAACCTCCTGGTTCTGCACCCTGTCAGTTGAGGGGACGTGTACAGTATATAAGGCTGAATGGCAGTCTGGCTAACAGCTCAATTAAAAAGGACAAGGCTGTCTAGGTGAGGAGGTGTTCGCAAGACATGTGACAAACAGCAGCTCCTCCGACATGGTCTCACTAAAAGAGGTGTGGAAGATCCGGAGGATTTGATTAGCAGCTGGTTGGGATATTTTTGGATTGTGTCATTTTTGTCAACTCTACAGGAAGCTGGAGATATTTTTATCATGTGAAATTCTGAGATGTCTAACCAACGAAAAATACTGAAAAAGTTTTTTGTTTTTTTAATCTGACAAAAACATTTTATTTCATTCATGAATAATGGAATTTATCAAATTAATAACATTATCTAAACTTGGGCAAAAAGGACTCAATCTTTTCTCAAAGGTTTCAAATTCTGCAAATAATTAATAGAGTTGGAGAAAGTTTGGCACCAGGCTCCATCCCCATCTGCATAATCCTATCAAATTTCACTGCAAAAGGCCAAATCTTTTTTTCCAGCCATGGTGCAGATGCCTGATTTTCATCAAGTCCTTTCTCCCGACTCTGAGCTCACAATACTTCACAGAACAGATCATGAACATGCAGTAGCAGTGCAACAAAATCCAGCTACAGGATCCGCAGGGTTTATGGAGAAAATCTGCTGTTAAAGTAGAATACTGCTGAGGCCTTGTGGCATTGTGGTCCGTTACTGTAGGTTATAATCTCTAAAAACTGTGGACTAGCGAGCCCCAGCAGGGCTAAAGATGGAGCCAGGAGGGGAAATTCTACAACCGTGCAACAGGGGGTGCTTCCTCACTCACTATTGGTGAGCGTGTGCACCACACATAAAGCACAGCGATCCTATTGGCTCTTCCCAATGCCATGTCAGCCAATCACCGATGGCCCAGCTCTACCATTCCATAGAAACCAGGCCTGCACCAGTCATGACATCAACTACAACTTCATTGAGTGACTCACACCACAGTATACTGCGGATTTCCAAAAGGTCAAAGTACGGTGACAAAAAATCAGGAAAAACACAAACAACATTTAAAAAAGATGCATATTTTTGTGCTGTATATTTTTAGTTTCACTCAGTAATCACATTATGCATTTTAAGGAGCAAACATCAACGCCCTCAAAACAATTCTCAAAGCATAACTTAACCTACTTAAATATAATTGCAGGTAATCAATCATAAGGTTGTGTTTGCTAACTGTATGTCTTCACCTTAACAGTATGAATTAGCTCGCTGATTTATGTTCCTGGAGTATTATGGCTGAATAGACAGTTACAGATAGGAAAGTGGATAGAAAGTGGATCCTCTCTAGGATGATTTCTTGCAGATGGTTCAGCCATTACATCTTAGTCTCTCAGATCATTAATTTCCCAGGTAATAAAGCCCTATGTTGTTAGCAGGCCCCCCTTCCTCCTTCTACCCCGTGCCGTAGGATGCAGCTGGGTGTAGCTCGTGAGTAGCCAAATAGAGATGACAGTTTGCTCCACTGTTCATCAGTGAAACTATGGAGCCATGCTGAGTCTATAGCACATGGATGAAAAATTAAACTCAACACCAAAAAATTAATGTGTTGTAATACAGTGTGTTATTTGTCCCCACAGAGATTTCTATCACTGCTTCAGGTCTGCTTCAAATGTATCCATTAAAGCTTGACAGATATGAGTTTTTGCAGACATATTTGAATTGAAGTTACGGATAGACAATATTTTGTGTTAATATTCAATATGTGGCAGGGTGGAAACGCACCAGAAAAAGCAATTAGACCACAGACCACAAAATTCTCAGTGAAACCCCTGTGCTAAAATTAAAATAAAATTTCATACTGAGCTAACGCCATCTGCCGATTAGAACCCAGATTTGCCCTTAAAAGCTGAAGAAAAAAACTAAACAAACAGACGAAAGTACACAATATGTTGGTTTATTTTTTATGCTCAACAAACTGAAAATATTTTAAATGTAGTGAGGGACAGTGCTTTTAAAATGTAAAAGATAAACATTTTAATAGTCACAAAAAATGTCAAAAAGGAAAAAAAAACATCTTAATTCTAGGCTTTTTATACCTTTTTTCATGTGGCTGAAATCTCACATTTTATCCCTTAGTATTTAAATTGGAACAATATAAAAAGGCTTGCAGTAGTCAGGTCTATCCTAAAGTAAAGCAAATTTTAACAGAACTTCCAGAAAACTTGAAAAAGAAAATGTGAATTAATGCGCATTTCTATTCACTACTTTTAGGTGAATTAATGGTGCATCAGGATGAACTGTTACTGACATTAATTCTCATGATGCCATTAAACTATTGGAACAAAGAAGGCGAAACAAGCTCCACTAAAACCTAAAAAACAAAATAAACAGGAAAAAAAATAGAGATGAAACGTGGTATTTCTGTTTGTTAATTAATTTTCCAAACAGATCTGATGTTTTCATCAGTTTTTTAATTTCTTATGTGGAGTGGTAGCATTTTGGTTTAATGAATAAATCAAATTTCCCATCTAAGCAATGTCTTTTTGCACTATTCTGACTTTATTTTTAATATACTTTGTTTCCACTGAGTTTTTTTTTTCATCCGCAAAATGTGTATTAAAACATGTGGACAGAGACTTTATGTTAAGCTATCTTTTCCACTGCTATGGGCTCACTATCTTGTCGATGTATTGCATGTTCTTGTAAGACTTCATAAACAGCACTGAGTCTCAACATAAGTACCTCAGAATCTAGCTGTATTGAAATGCATTATATTCCTCACTGAAGCTGAACTGATACAGTTCATGTTCTTTTCAGTCAGATGTAGTGCAGCAATGGAGCAAAAGTGGGAATTCATTCAAGATGGTCCAGGTATTATCTGCAATGGTGAGTGAGTGTAGCCCTTATCAACTTTAAATTCAGGCAAAATGCATGAGTCTGTGGAAATATGAAAGCTTCTCATTCTGATAGCACAAGCATTTCATCACATTTCACATCAGAATATACTGTACTCCAGCCTACTCACGGCTCTCTGGCAATCCAAAGGCTATCTGTTCGGCTCAAAAAAAGAGAAAGAAAGAAAGAAAGAAAAACAATCTAACCTTGATTGTCAACCACTTCAGTGCTGCGCCAGCCTCATGAACTTCTAGGAGGCAAAACAGCAACACAATCTTCCCACTCATAACACATGCGAGGATCTCTGGAGCAATAAACTGATTCTGAGAGCTCTCATCAATCTTTAATCCTTCCTCAGGCTCCGTGGGGCCGCAGTGAGTAAAAACCTCCCTGCAAAACCAGAAGGAGGCCGGAATCCGGCACATTCAAGGTTCAAGCAAAGGCCTAGAAGACTTGTTGACAGTTGATGGGGCCAAATCAACTGAGGAGACCTTTTAACTCTTTCTGCCCAATGGCTGAGACATGTGCCAAAACTCATCTTCTTTCTGGACCAAAGGTTTTTTTGGCGAGCCTCTTTAGAGCTTTGTGGAAGAATAGAGGAAAAAAATACATAGATAGAGATACAATACACAGTTTCCAAAGACACTACTGTGTACTGTATTTAGCCTATAGGATATGTTCTGCAGTTTAAAGCAGATTTAAAAAATCTGCATCATAAACTGAACAGTAAACAGTATTGATGATTTGATGAAATTGGAAAAATTATTCAATTTTGGCTTGTTTTTGTGAAGAATATAAATCAAATCTGGTTACCAGTAAAATGTAATGGGACTCAGTATTGGCAGCAAAGAGTTAAGAATTAGTTGGAAGCAGTATTAAAACTAAAGCTGCCTGGTGTTGTGTGGGCATTGGCACTTTTTCCCAGCATCCAAAAGTCAAGGACACAGTCTAAGCTGATACGACAGAGGACAATCTAAATAACTATCTGTATCACCGTACCAAAGCCACAAACATAGCAGCTGGGTGTAGCCTGTGAGTTGTTGCCAAATGGATATGACAGTTCGCTGCACTGTAGATCAGTGAAACCATGGAGCCTCGCTGTGTCTAGAGCGCAATGATGAAAAATTAATTCAGACACCGAAAAAAATTAAGTGCTTCAAGAAGAGTGTGTAGTCTGTCCCCAGAGGTTGTTCTCTCGGCATTGAGGTCTGCTTTAAATGTGTCTATTCTGAGTGGAACCCAGCAGCTTGTAATGTGACCTAAGTAACTGTCTGCTGACTGACAGTCTGAGCTTTTGTCCCACCATATGTTTCCTCCCCAGCATATCACAACCCCGTACATTTAAGTAAATGATTATATCCCAACAAAGACCAGCAAGGTGACCCAAGAGAGGCAATGTCTTGAAAGGTCTAGTAAAATGTGTGCATGTAAGTCTTTCTCAGAGGAAAGCACAAAGAAAACAACGTCCTGTCTGCGTGTTGGACGACGTTTTAAAAGTAAGGCTACTCAGTGTGTGGGCTTTGGCACTACCACCCAGAATCCCTACGTCAAGGACACAACCTAAGAGGATATGGCAGGGGCCAATCTAACCATCTGTATCATCACGCTCAAGCAACAAACAAACATATCTGTTTACTTTTAATATTCGACGAAACTACTGAACTCGCTGGAGTAAAGCCAGACAACCTCCACTGGCCTCTCAAGCTCATTTGTATCAAAATGTGACTTGCCCCTGAATAGTTTGGGTTTCTGTTAAAGCTTGTTTTATAAAGATATAACAAGTTGGACTGCGGAGGCGGCAGTGGGAGGGGGTCTACACCAGTTTACCCGCTGCAGAAGCAAAGCAGGTGGCCAGGTTGATGACAATGAACAGACAGCACTGGTGGCCTAATTTCTTCATGTCAGACAACACCATATGGCTCCTCAGCTCCCCTCTACCTATTTAGAAACTGTGTCCACATAAGTATGCAAGTATCATAGTCTTCACAATTAATTAAAAAGGGGAGGAAACAGGATGCACTTCATTCTATATAGTGTAAAAGATGTACTATTAAGGGAAAAAACATATCCCCCCAGGTATTTATGTGTTATGTATGGCATGTCCTTGAAAGCAGCAAGGTTTCAACAGACAGCGTACTTTTTTTCCCTCGACACATCTTCAACTTTTGCATAAAATGGAGACAAGGCCTCTCACTGTAGTAGAGCACTCGTATGGAAAAGTGGAATACATTCAATTAATCTTTCTGACCTTTCGTGAACGTTTCACAACATGACAAGAAAGCCTTGCTTATTCCAGCTTCGCACACCCAATTTGATACCAGCGCACAAAAAAGGTGTGCTAAACAATTTAAATCCCTGCATTGTGAAAATGCATTGCTTTAGACATCGTAATGACAGTTATTAACTTTCAAGGACGAGCCAACCCTCTGAAACTTAGTGTTTTTTATTGATAACGGTTCAAAATGCCACCATATATTTGCTGTGGCTGTCAACAGTCAGCAAGCTAAATTACAATAATGATGTAAAAATGTTACAAGGAAAGCTTTAAAAATCTCAGCCAATGATTGTTTCCAAAAGTGAAAATCGAAAGGGCTTTGTGACAGCCTTGCCTGCACACCACCAAGAGAAGTGAAAGGCTCAAAGCGTTACCACTAGAATTTATTCATAACCATGTGACTTGTGACAGTGATTGCTGACACGAAGTCTCTCAAAGCTGAGGTGGTGACAGGTAACAGGGTAAACTTTGTGCGCCATGGAGACAGGCCAATCCCTTATGTGGCAGCAAAAGAATATGGCACCATATGGCTCATACGTTGCACACTGCATTGGGAAGTAGAACACATGATTTATTACTCTTCATTTTCAACAGAAATTGTTTCAAATGCAATATGAGTTTTTTGCTCGTGTTTTTTGGGTCACATCAATTACAGTAAGTTTGCAAATTCAGAATAATTGGGGTTATAAAGAAAAAGTTCACCCTCCATTTAAAGTGTGCTTTTTAAATTAGAAGTTTTTATTTTCCTTTGTAGGGCATTTTGCTAATACCTCAGATCTGATTCCATTTACAGCTTTGGTCCAAAAATATGTTCCTTTATTCAGGGCTGAGTGTAAAATAGAGTGAAAAAGAAATGAAAGACATAATCAAAACATATCCAAAGTTGTAATAGTTATTATGCCTGTTATGATTATAGCATTTAATCCAGTTAATTTGAATTCCATTTATGTCAAAACCCCCGGGATTATTCCCAGGTGCCATCTTAACACAGAAATAAGACCGCAGACAAAGGCAGAAAGTTTTCAGAGAGAAAGTGGTGAAGGGCTCTTGTCACCCCCCCATGGGTTCCCAGCAACATCATGCAGCAGGGGACGAATAAAGCAGAAAATGGGTTTGTGCAGCATACAATAGCACATAGATAACACGAAGGACAAGTATTGAAAATATCCTATGGGGACAAGTTTACCAAAATGCCTTATTTCTGTGAGACTGTGGAATGCCTACCTCTTAATGGCGCACTAGTGGGGGTCACCATTAAGTGACAAAACAATATCAGTGGGGAAACATTTGCATCGGCGTGTACAAATACGCAAGTTGTCAGGCATAGCAAGCCTGGCCTTTTCAACGTGACAGCAATCCCTTTAGGTGTGAGGCGAGTGCAGCTCAGTGGCGCAGGGGACGGCAAGGGATTTGGTGGTGGGGGGACCGGTGGGACTGCGGAAGTTGCATGCAGTGAGGTGTGTGTCAGGGCACCAGAGACAAAGCAATGATTACACACAATGAGGAGAGCAGAGCGCACGCTGACACTAATGCAGTCCGAGGGGAGACACGAGACAGAGCACTTGTGACAACTGTGAGAGGGCGTCACTCCTCTGACAGATGGCATTATGGGTACCAAATAGAGCAAATGTTTTTTTTTTTCTCTGCTGGTGATTTTTCAAGTTTACAACAAACAACCCTGAAAGAGAACAGAGAACGCAAAAGAACGCGGATAGTTGAAATAATAATAATACAAGAATCTGTCATATAAATAAATGTTTGTTTCAGCTTGGCAGTTTAAAAGTCAGTCAAAGTGTGAAAGCTTACATATTTCAGTTCTTCAAGTCTTAAATGTATCTACATATCCATTTTTGCAGCAGAAGCAATGACACAAATTTGTTTGCATTAAACATAAGAATAAGGGGTAACAGGAATGATGAATCAAAACAGAGCAGCATAAACAAAAGTTACTAAAAAGCTAGAGACCTATAGGAATACAAACCACATTCACAGTCTTAGAAATGTGACAACTGTGGAAATCTGCTGGAAGGTTTTCAAAGTATTTACACCTTTTCCTGCCATTCATCTGTGAACAGAATGAGGAAACCCTCACTGGCTCTTTAAGAAATACAGTTTAAGACATAATTGCAATAAAAAACATACACCGAAGCCATAAAGTGTTGTTTAAGCTGTGCGAAGGCAGTTCCAACTTCGCTCCAATTTGCTCAAAGGAGGTGTGTCATGACGCCTTTACAACTTCTAATTAAATTTGATTGGGAACAAATGACGATGTGGCACCATCATGAAGTTTGACAGCACATTACACATGCATAGAGAGCGCCATTATTGATTTTACTGAGACTACCTGTGTGAGTTCCTCTGGGCCAGCCTCCATCTCTTTATGACAGACGGGAATCCTGATGTGTTCTTGACTGCATCTCACTTAAGGGATGTGCTTAGGTGCATGCTGTTTGTTTAAACAACACCTGTCGACATTTCTCTGTGTGTGAAATATTTAAGTACTTCTGCATCACCATATGCAACACTGATGCCACTGAAATGCTGTCATTTCAGTTCCAAGTAGTCATCTCATTTAGTGTAAGCGTGATTAAAGTCGGAAACATACTGCAAATAGCTCGGCTTTCAATATAACATATGCAACACGGAGAAGCTGAAATACATATACAGGCGTATCAAAAAAAGGTTGACTTTAAAGCGAAAAAGGGTCTGCATGCAATATTCACATTACAGATGCCTTGCAGTGACCTGAATAATTAGCTCCCACCTCCTTCATCACACTTCAAATAATACTGTAATGTGCACATCAAACCTGCTATCAACACGTAGGCATCTTTCTAGCATTAATATCTAATGACACAATGAATAATATGGGAGATTATATCAGACTTACACGCTGCAGCATTAGTGAGGAGGGCTCTGCAGTAAGTTGCTACTGGAAGTGAAGTGGATACAGTTATATACTGTATATGCACAGTGTACTATATATCTATACTGCACATATATGTACACAATAAGGCTTACTGGTACACCACAATAGATTTACTGATGTTCAAAAGTTTGGATTCACCCGCCACAAAAGCTTGAATGGGTTCAGTCCAATGGTGGAATGTATGTGCTGTACTTAAGCACAATTCTGAGGGATGTGTACTTGACTTAAGTATTTCCATTTTATTTAACTTTATACTTCTACCCCACTACATTTTGAGGCAAATATTGCACTTTTTACTCCACTACAATACAAAATTTAGCTTTTTTATGTGGATTGTGCTCTGATTTTTCACCAAATGTACCCAGAGAGCTGCTTTCTCAAACATAAAACTATCAAATAATATTAACATTGATATACATTATTATACATTATACAAACAGTGTAAAGTGAAAATATAGAATAAATAGGAACAGAATAAAAAGCTTGATAAACATCATTACTGTTCAATATTAGTAATTTGCTGTCCAATCTGAGTGGCTCCATTCTGCAAAACGAGTACTTTTACTTTTGATACCTGAAGTATGTTTTGATCCTGCTACTTTGTACTTTTACTTTGTACTTTTTACTTACTTGAAGTAAGGTAACTGAATACTTCTTCCACCACTACAGTCAGGAGGCTCATCTATATTTTTGAGTGATCTTTCATGATTTTTAGGTTATAGAAAGCCCTCTTTACAAATTAATGTAAAACCACTGTACATTGATTGAACCAGACTGACAACTGAAAGGGCAGAAAGAGACAAAGATATCTCAGAGCATAAAAAAATGACAATGTTGGGGGAAAAAATGGTTACAACCTTGTCATACAACACTGCGGGGACATCGACTAAATGGAAGTTTTAATAATTTAAATATTCTTCTGTTGGGGGCAAAACTATGTCAAATGTAAATAATACATTTGGTGTCCAAATTATACTGTTTTTATCCTTATTAAAAAAGCAGTTATTGAAGGTAGGGAGAAAAACATCAATATAAGAGATGGAGGAGTGTATCTTTTAAACTACAAAAGGTCTTTGTGCTATTTTGTAGAACACATAAAAAAATGCCATGGGCAATGATGCATCAGCTCAGTAAACACCTTTGTTTTATTGAATTTAATAAATTCAATAAAACAAACGTGCAGGAGGCCAAAATACATTTGGATTTCAGACAAAGTCCCAAACACCAAAAAGAATAATGGATACAAACTGTAACTGCTCTCGTTTGTCCTTGGACAGATCAATCTGAATAGTGGCATTAAACTTTTAAAAACACAACTTTATTCTTTGGAGTTTCATGATAATAACTGTTTGAATAAAGAACCTCTGGGTTAAAGTTCCACACATAATTTAGTGTTCACGCTTCAAACAGCAAGCAGCACGAACACCTTGCATCTCTGTTTCCAAATAAGGAACAATTGTCTAGGTTACTGCGTGCCTATCGCATTCCTTAAGGAAAGTTTAATCTATTTACAAATACTGTCATACAGTAAGCCCCAAGGCAACACTGTCACACAGAGAAGAGGAATTACCCCTGCGAATGACAGAGAATTCCTATCAAAACATAATGATATTCTTTATTTTAAACACACACAAAGCTTCAAGAATGGACTACCTCTCCCTGATTGCCAGTCAAGGTGTCACTGTAAGCTCTGCTCTCTTATGACTCCTGACTGGGAGACACTTTTGGGAAAATCAACAAAGGAGAACTCTTCATCATCTTGGCAGGTAGGTCTCTTCACAAATTACCTTTTCCCCTCCATCCGTCACACAAGGGAGTTCACCTGCATCTGTAGCACAATGCTCTGCTGCTCGCTTCTTTCACATCCCACTTCCCTACTGCTCATCTCATAAAATATTGCTTCATTATGTCATGAAAGAATGTCACAAACGCTGCTGATTTTAAATAATGTGCAAAAAATGCAAGCTGACATGCACTTAAAAACTGTCACTGGGGAGAAAATTAGATTTGGTTTACTTGCTTGAGAATATATGTAATGAATGTCAAGTAATAGCCCTACTGTACTTAATAAAGGTTCCTTAAATATTTCTCCTAACCAGTGACCTACTAAATTGCGTTAAGACTGGTTTTGATAAGCACTCAAAGCAGCTGTTGGAGTTACCACAGGTTACCATCATTTGGTTTCATTTGCACTTGAAAGGAGGCCTATGTCAGCCCTCTGCCAGGTTGCTCTGCACCTCATTCACGTACTGCATCCAATGATTAAGCCAATGTGAAACACTAATAAGCAGCAAGCATCACCCGGTGGACTCGCCTAATTGGGTCAATCAAAGATGATCTACAGAGAATCGCAGTAGGGAGAGAGCGAGAGCTTTCAGTATGCCAGCAGTTTTGCAACTCTGCACAGACCACTGCAAATGAACAGGCTTGTGGACATTATGATGGGGGCCTTTGATTAAAAAGAAAGAGTCTCCTGATAGCCTGGCGGTGACATTGCATATCTCATTGCCTTTCTTTGGATCTGACATCTCTTTACGCAATTCCCCTTTTTCTCCTTGCTCTGAGAAAAGGAATGGTTTAGTTAAATGTGAGAAAGGTACTTGCATGTCCTCAACCCTTCTGTGGTGGAGTCCCATAAGACTTGTGATTCTAGAGCCTCTTGTCCAATGCTTTGCATACTGATGGACTAAGTGTGGAGGCGTGCAGCTGCCATTCGAGCAGCACAGTGTACAGTGATGCATTCGCCTTTCATTAGGCTTTATCTGGCCTCTGCAAGATGAAATATTGCATCAGGATTTCACTCGTACTTTTATTTTTAAAACCCCTCCTGCCATTAACAATTGACCTCCATAAAATTCAATCAAAGCACCCGAGGCAGGGGCCTGGTGTCAGTGCACGATGAATATAAGATGACAGAAATCCCTGTTTGGTGATTTAAATATCTGAGCCTTATCTTTGCTAAGTCTAATTGGCAAGGGTTAATTTTCCCCTACTGCAGCGAGACAGCAGCATCATAGATTAAAACTCAATTATTATATATTAAGGGCACATGTACACGGCCACATATAAGTTCCTTTGAAAGTGTTTGCTTTTTTTGATCTTGTATTGTTTTTGTAATATTAAATCACAAAGAATATAAAGGGGCCTTTTTGGAGACCAGCCTCCAATTCATAATGAGAAAGAGGTCTGACCTGGCCATCTAAAGACAATAACAATGGTGTTTTTAAGCTATTTCTCGCATTTGTGGCATTGTTAGAGAATTAATTGGCCCTCAATTTGCACTTTCCCTGCAGACTGCCACAGGTTTTCCTCCAGGATTCTTTCTGTATTTTGTTGCATTCATGTTACCCTTTACCTTCACAAGCCTTTCAGGGCCTGCTGCTGAGAAGCATCCATCAGCAGCATCCACCACAGCATGCAGCTTCCAACACTATACAAAGTGCTGCCACGCAGTGACACACATTCTACAAACTTGAACATGATGTACACAAATTCATTTTGGCTACTAAGCCTGACAATCTGGAGCGCAGACAGGGAAACATCTGACCTAGCGTGAGGTACCGTCAGCGCTCAGCTCTGAGGACAACAAGATCTGGTGAATAAAAAACAGACAATAGACAAGCGAGGCAATTGCTTCCAGCTTGGGCCATGTTTAGAAAAACGTTGTGCAACTGAAGTACCGGTGTCATCAGTAAAAAAAAGAAAAAAAGAAGAAGACACAGATGGTCCTGTTGTCCATAGGGAAAACACCATACAGACTGTACTTGGTTTAAATATAGCATAAGTGATTATATTGAAAAGTAGGAAGCGATTAATTACTCCAGCACTGTATGAGGGAAATACTTTTCACTCCTTACGGCACGATGCAGTGTATTAAATGGCGTTTATGGAACATTTTAAGAAAGGTGAACCTCATAATGACTTCAATCCCTTCCAGCCAATCCAATTTCAGCACATTTACTGAGTGTTTTCGATGCACTTTCAAAGCCATCTCTCCTACATTTTGCCACTAACGCACCTTTATGTACATCAATACATCTCACTCATAAGCTTTTTGAATTTTTAATGGATGATCAAAAGGGAGAGCTTTTACAAAGCACAAGAAGTGTGCCAATAAATCCTTTACATAGATTATGTTTAACAGATGGACTGGGCATTTAGTGGCTGTAAATGCACAGCTCATGAATCTAAGAGATTTAACAACTCTCATCTCAAACAACTTTCAAATGTCAGACGTAGAAATAAACACCAACAATGACCGCTTTCAAAACTGAATTACTATGTAATAATAACTAGATATTAAGGTAAGTAGTCCAAAACATCGCAGTTTGCTCTTGAAAATGATCACCGATAATGAAAATAGAGGCAATTTAAAAAGGCTGGGAAACTGCTCACTGAAATAAAAGACAAACAAGTGTGCACAGACACGCTTGCTGCAACACAAGGTCAATGTTTAAAGTCAATAGTTGTATCAGGCTAGGCTACACTTTAAAGCCACAGAAAAATAAAAACAGGCTTTCACAGACAATTTTTACCACGAACAGTACACAGTGATATAAGAAGATCAAAGAGGCGCAGCCATGTCATTTCAAGCATTAAACATCATCGGTTGCTCCTGGCTAGAGTAAGAATGGATTTATAAGACAAGGAAAAGACAACATTGAATTGGTGTATAAAACAGAAAGTGTGTTTGCAGAAACTTCAAATGAAATGCTTTTTATCTACAAGAACCTATGTTAAGAAACAGAAAAATAAAAATCTATATTTTAGAAACTATATTAGCTCATCACTGAAATCATTTACATAATATAGATGGGCAGGGAAGCGAGGAGGAGAAGGTCAGTCTTGTGCCAAAGGATTTCTACCCAAAACTGAGCATTGTTTATATTACAGCTTGATTTCCTGATCAGCTTAAAGAGTCCTTTAGGTGATTCTTCTTTTTAAAAGGGCAGCGCTTCTGATGAAATGCAGTGAACTCAATGACCCAGTGTTCCAGTGGATATAATAAATAAAATATCAGACAAGATTATGTTAAAAAAAAATGCATGTATGCTTATAATCCTTAGTGTGAACACAAAAATGTGCAAGTCCGGTTTAGAATGAGTTGAAAATGCAAATCTTAATGTGTGAAAACTATCATATCATATCCTGTCTGAGTGAAAAGAACACTGTTTACTGCAGCTGATGGTAGTGCTTTACACATAGAAACCAGTTATTGTCTCAAAAGCATTTGTATAGTCTTACATTGTATTGTAAATGATAAAAACTATTTGTGAACCCCATGTGGCGGTACAGCACACAAACACTCTGTGTGGTAGTGATTGAACCGTCTCGACATCTGACTGCCACTGTCAGCCACAAGGCCTTTAAATTTTTAACCAAACCTTTTGTACTCTAAACCAATTAAAAATTAATCACTACTCGACATGAGAAAGTTACTCTGTCGCTTTTTTTTTCTTTGCACGGCTGTGGCCATTAATAGCGCATTCACTGTTGCTCGGACAGCGTGTAATTCCTTTTGACTTTCCTTTCCATTTGCCTGGAGGATAGAGCAGTTTAAAAACATTTCTGCACACGGGAGCATGGCTAACAGGTAATCTATCTAATTATGGCAAGGGAGGGGTTCCCCTGTAAAATATTGAAGAGCTTCCATAACCTTTGTTTCACCCTGCCTGTATACAAGCCTCGGAATCAGACACACTCTTTGCCTGGTAGCTCTATGTCCTAAATCTTTGGAGGTGCAGGCGATTCAAGCTAGCAGGCAACAAAAATGTCCTTTCACCAGTGTCATCTCAAATGCCATATGGCAATAAAAGAACTTTAAATATCCCATTAATCACTTAAGACCATGGAGTTACAGGGTGAGAAACAGGCGCACCTTATGAAATAATCCAATCAAGCAAAATAGCCCTGCGGTAAATAGTAGTTGGTTCTGTAACAGCATTGATTTAACTTTATGGCAGTTCTTAAGGACTCACTTTCTGTGGTTAGCAGATTAAATTACACTGTGATGAGCCTCTGTCCACCTTCAGTCAGTACAGTGATTGGAAACCAATCTTTTGCACTTCAGTGTCATGCAAAAATGAAATATTATAACAAACTGCAGGGTGCTGTTGTTTCTGTAGGTACTGTGACTGTCAGTTTTGTATCCACTCTATACTTTATTGCTCTTACAAGACGATTTAGTTTGTTATTCTAACAAGAAATGTTCTCATGAAGGCATAGTTGGACTGGCCATTGGGAGCACTGGGAGTTATCGTGGTGGGCTGCTTGACAGATAGGGCCAAAATAAACTCATTTAAAAATAAGCCCAGCCCCGGCTAAAATACAAATAACCAACTGCTGTGTGGTTGACTGGCCCAGGAAAGTGTTGGTCCTCTGCGCTTGGGTATTACATCCAGCCAGTTACTTTTGGTCCAGTTCATTCCAACTTTACCTGGGCCCCACCCCTTTCCCATCTCTGTTTGGTAACATTTGGAGAGTGGAGCAAGATGCAACAAAAAAAGAGTGAAGGGGTGGTGCTGAAAAGAAGTGACAGATGAGAGATGAGGTGGAAGTCCCTCGAGGCTGAAGCAGCCAAATATTTTAAAATAACTAATTATTCATTAGGCACCATTGCCAGTAAATTCCCACAGCTTATTGAGTCTGAAGGCTCTGGCAGCCGAGAGGATTGAGACCAGTGATACCAGTTCAACTGCTAGGTTAGTCACAGTTCTGCAGCTCCAGCAGCCAGACAGAAGGAAGCTGGGATAAAATTAGCACAGTGTGGGTTTGGCTAACCTATTTAGCTATATTAGGAGCTTTTTGTCAAAAGAGTAACTCCAAACAAATGAAAAATTCAACATTATAAAGTGAGGAGCGCGTCAATGTCACCTTTCATTAAACAGACCAATCGTATCCTGGGTTGGGCGGAACATTAAAAAAGTTTTCCGTGCTACAGCAAACTTTTTAAATATTGAACTCATTATTATACATGAATGGTTATAATTATTGACAAGTTCTTTAAATTAAGGAATTAGTAAATTAGAAACTAACTTGCACTACACATTATTCTGGCACAAGGTGTTTTACGAAGGAACGGAAAATGCAAATGTATGCAAATATTTATTGAACAGCTGTATTGTCTCATTGGAACTAATATTATACTTGTGGTATAGAGTACATTATTTATGACATATGACATAAAACAGAAGTCATGTATTAATATTCTGCTGCTCAGATTGTTCCGGAGATTCTTGCCATCTTGCTGCAGATGCCATTGTGCCAGTATGTGCTCCTTCTAGCTCCTCTCAACAGCAAACTGTTGTTCTACAAGCTGTTTTACATCTATTTTACCAAATTTACTGTTGTGAATTTTGTTCAGTAATCCTGTTCACATAAAGTGTGACATGGGCTGTGTGGGTGGTGCAGTATCGCTGAGAGGTTTTGTTTGGCTTAGTCAAATATTCAAGGGGCATTTTTTATGTCCAAACTATACCTGTGTAAAGGGATCGTTTTGCTTTCAGGAGTTTCTCTATTTTTCCTACTTAACCAGGGTAAAAGACATTTATTGTTGTAGTTTTGACATCTCTGCATTCCATTCTGAATTAATAGATGGAAACTGTAGCTTGAATTGTGGATAGTTGACAGATAAAAAGAGAGCTCTGACAGCACCACCTTTATTTATAACTTTCAATACTTATCATGCAAAGAGATTATATAATATAATGCCTGTGGCAGACATCACGGACAGTGTAGTGTATCTGTGTATATTACATTCCTTCCACACATGCGCAGTAGATGTTGCGAGTATAATTTCAGCAAAATAATTCATATGATTCACCTCTACATATACCAACAATGTAGCCTGGACAGTAAAACTTCTTGTTTTAAACCAAACGTTGTGTTTAACGTACATTCAATTTTAGGACAAACAAGTAAAATATTTAAAATATCTCATTAAGGATGTAGATATGCTCACTTAGTTTTTGCTTCCAATGAAACAGAATTGCATTAAAAAAAATCTACATTCAAAAAGACTAATGTCATCTTTCACCATATAAACCTTAATTGCTTCGTAGATATAATAACCTTCACAGTTAGCTGAACTATTCTGGTCTATGTATTTTAAACCTGAATCACATTACTCAATATTAACTTGACATTTGACACCACGAAAGCGTTGACATTTACTTTTGTAAACATTCAGTCAGGTGTTGGTATTTCCTGGAGAAATCACTAGGGAAATTTTTTTTTCAGGCAATGTCAACAGCTATTTACTTGGTATGAAAATAGGTTGAAATATAGGAGTTGACTATAATGCTGGTGTAGCTTACTCGTTGTATATTCTTTATATGAAGCCATTGCTGTTTATTTTTTGTTTTGCTCTCAGTGCTATTATTATTTAAATGTTGTATTTCCTGTTGTTAACTAGTTGTAAAAAAGTATTTCTACAGAAATAACACAAAGACCTACAGTGTAGCCCACACTTATGCCTCATACTCATTTGGGGGAGGAGGAACAGGATGTGAAGAGGGGGTGTTTTGTTGGGGTTCAGAGGGATCAGGTGTAAGTATTTGACCGCGCACAAGGGGAGTCTTCCTTCCTGAGATAAATGGAGAAACCTGGTATCAGCAGGTCATGTGTAATAAGCATCCATGATTAATGTCTTTAAAAGAAGAATCACCTAAGGGACACTTTAAGCTGATCAGGAAACCAAGCTGTGATATGATGAATGCTCACTTTTGAGTAAAAATACACACTGCTTTGGCACATGGGATACCTCCTTGCTTGCCTAATTGCCTTGGCATAGAAAGATGAATCATTTGATCTTTTTGATTTATTTTTCTGAACTGGAACACATCTGCAACTGCACATTTATAAAAAAAAACTTTGAGCTTTATTTCTAATGATGTTTGACCAAGCTCACTCTAAGGAAAAACTAGTATATGTGCATTTTGCTTAATGCCATTTGAATTTTGCAACATGTTGATTTGATGTTCTTAAGAGATTACAAAGCAGACAAAAAACTGCAATTACCTCTGGCAATCTGGTGTTTTTTGTTTTTTTTGTGTGTGTCTTCATATAAACCACAACGACGCATTCATTCTGGTTCCAAGTCATTCCTCAGGCTCAGTGTGGCATTACATAAACACATGCATCATCCACAGAGTTAAGACACTCTAAATGCCTCTTTGTTGGGGCACCTTTGATAATGAACAAAACCCAAGTTCCCAAAACAATGTTCAGAGGTGGATGAGTCGAACAAAGGGCAGACTCTCACTTAGAAGAACTGGGTTTGTGTCAACAAAAGTAAACCATTTTTTACGTAACTTCCACATTCACGTTTTGTGAATCACATTTTTCTTTTTTTCTTTTTTTTAACCACTTGTGGCATTTACATTCATTTTTTTTATTATTTAAACTGCCTTTTATAACGCCTAACCAGGAGGTTTTTGGCCCTAAACCTAGGTCTTTGGTTTTGTAGCCTAAATTCACCGAAACTGCACTAGTGCGGTTTGTGTAATCATGTGTGCTATTTTTTATTAATTTGTGTGTGTTTTGGGCTCGACATCATCAATCATCAGTGTCATCTCCCATTCCCTTCAAAGCAAAGGTTTACCTGTATCTGGTACAAATTGGAGAAGTGAGCTGTTTTCTTCTGAGGAAAAACAGATCTGTTTAGGCATGATGTGAAAGCACAAACAGACCATCTAAGTGAGAAGCAGGAATCCACCAAGGCTCACCACAGTGAAGCAGGCGTGGGAGGAGGAAGCGGTGAGCGTGTCCTCATCCTTTGGCATCACTACAACGGTTGCACGATGCCGAAAGCATCTTACTATCTGAATAAAGAACTCTACATAGCAGGGAAATGCTGAAAATCAGGTTTTTGATGGTCATGGGCACAATCTCTTTCTGCTGCTTTCAGATGGCAACGCACCAACAATCTCTTTGACCACACCTCATTGTAAGACCAACACACCAGTGGGTGCACAGATGGGCACAAGTACTGCTTAACACTATGTGGGTGCAGGGCGTGATAAAGACAACTGCATCGGTCTGAAAATAGTATTGAATGTTAGGGACTTTAGTTTATAGACTACTTATTTGCAAATACATATATTTGAGGACTACACTTTTACATATTCCAAACATTATTTGTTTTTAATGGAATACAGTGAATTCTGGGTTGTTTCTAGCCTAATATTGCCAGGTTAGCATGTTTTCTGAAGTCAGTTTAGAGTGTCAGTTAGTCAGCCCTGAGAGTGTTTAGTTAGCCAAAGGTAACCTACATGAGTTTCGGAAGCTTTGCGCAACATATTTTGAGGGAAATGGTTCCTGAGCAAGTGGAAGTCCTCTTCTGACGTCTGTACTGCAGACACAGACAAGGGACCAAATCATCTGTCAAACTGTCAAAAATTGCCAGTGACGCAGACCGTGAGGATTGCAAAAACTGGAGAAATATTATACTAACTGACAAAGAAAATCATTCTGACCGCTGTGACAGGAAAGTGTGAGTATGTGTCTGACTGACTACATAAACAAATGTATTTAAAAAATATATGTTCTGGCAAAGTATTTCATTTAATTTACTTTTCGGCAAAAAAAAAACTTCATGGATGAAGATTATTTTCTTTTTGGATTTATTATTTTAGGGAATATTTCCCAACAACTCTAATCTGAAAGTGTTTGGTATCTACAAAAAGTATTTCTCCACAAACAGGAACATTAAAAAAAAGACAGGCATTGTCTTATAATCAGGAACATCTTATATTCTAGCTAAAGCATTGCAATTTGAGAGAAAAGACAAACTGCCCTAATTAGGTTTTATTTGCATCATTGGAGAACATTTTTAATAAATACAGTATATCTGCAAAATTTTCAATGACAACATATTTCATGTGTTCTCCCGATGGAAGCGTAACAATATCAGTTTGTAGCAATTAAAACATGACAAGTCGTTTACTGTCACTGGGTTATAGTTAAGTAAAGATTGCGGTCTTGGTTAAAAATTGCAGAAATCATTGCTGACATGAAGAACAAGACAAGACATGATTTTAACCAAAACCACAACCTGTCCCGAACCTCAACCATTGCAGCAGAAACCAAACCTCCTGCAATTTGCATCCAAAACAATCTCCAGTTGTAAGGATTGTGGTACAATAATGCATTTTATGAAAACAATCCAGGCAGCCATTTTTATTTCCTTCAAAGTTTTGATGGCAAAGCACACGAGAAGTATATGAAAACTATATCTAGCAGACAGGGTTGACGCACAGTATTATAAAAAATTGCTTCACAGAGTTGATACCTCATAAAAAAAAACCATAAAATGTAAATTTCACATTCTGTGGCAATGTAAAACTATTATTACCGTCTGTCCTCTGTGCATATATTGAGCAAAATCTGTTATAGCTATCCCCTTTTATCATAATCTCTCTCTCTCTCTCTCTCTCTGTCC
>CAFUXE010000685.1:504003-541222 GCA_903364295.1 Serranus cabrilla
AAAGAAAAAAAGAATAAGATGTATTGTTTGCTCATCTATTCCCATTTCTCAAAATGCCCGGCCTCCTGTTGGTTTCAGGGCTGGGGTTCTTTGACCACCGCCATGGCTGCAATTCCTCCCACACAGGAGAGAATGGCATGACATTTACCAGAGCTGCAAGGCGGTAATACATTTTTTTGAAATGGCACGGCTGGAATATACAAAGCTGAAAGGACCCACGCTGGGCCCCACTGGGACTCCTTCACACTAGCCCGCTAAGCCCATTCAGATGGGGGCAGTAATTACAGGCATGGAGGCAAAGCTGAACTAATTCATACAAGGTGTAAAGCATCCGCAGACCAAATGTCGGTCAGTTTACTGTTGGAGCACCCGTTGTATTTAACCATAACCATTATGACTGGGATATTTGTGACGGGTCCATTGATTTACAGTGACCGCAGTGACCTCGCTTTTAAAAACGATCAATCTCATAATGACTTCATCACCATGAATTTAACTTAAGGTGATTCATTACACACACATACTCACAACTAACACCATGAATCTTGAGAAGGAAGTTAATCATAGACCGCACTGCAACACACTCATTTAGTTGTGGATTTTCTCATTTATCCTCACTGGCCACAGTTTTACTACTCTACGGTATAAAAGCTGTTCAAGTCATCTCTATTGGACCACAAAACTGACAGATTCCCACCTGTAATTGGGAACTGGCTCTTCATCACAGTATTATGTTGCTACGAAATCAAATTGTAAAACCACACTACAGCAGGAAATACTGAGTTGCAATCAGGTCGGCCATTATTTGGAGTCACGCACACAAAGCCGTTGAATTTGCCTAACACTGTGAAGGATATTTATTCCCATCAAAAGACATTTGTCCATTAATATATTGTTTGTAGAACACCATTGGGAGCAGTAACCTCCAGCTCAAAGGCCATATTTTCACATTTTAATTGGATGTCTTCACAGTAGCATTGAGAGGTCTCTGTAGCAATACAAGGGAGGAAACTAAGAATACCACTGCCCTTTCATTATTCCCATAAACAGTACAATTGCTCTACGGTGACATGAGAACTTTTGTAAAGTCTGAATGCCATACGAGCCCTTATTAACTGAAGTAACATGGAAAGGTAGATATTCAACAAATTGCTTCTCCTTTATCTGCTCTCTTGAATATCTGTCTGTCTGTAAGTTCATTTTGTTGTTTAAGCAATTTCAGATGTCTGAGACAGCAACTAAAAACATCATCTCAGTAGGGTGGCACTGAAGCAGTCATAATCAAAATCACATCGCAGCGTCTTTGATATGAAAGCTGACCCCCCTGTGAACATGGAAATCAATCTCTTTGACTGACTGGCACTGTGCTGTTTTTTCTTTTCATTACACGAGTAAAAATACAATGCATTATTTTTCCAAGGACCTCCTTTTATTCTCATTCAATTTTTCTTTCAACTTAAGTTCAGAACTGTTTAAATATATTTGTATCGGTGAAAAGCTACAGTATGTAATACTCAGATAAAGGCTTCTGTGGCCTTTCTTTGATATCCTAAGCTACAGAAAGCAGTGAGGAGGAGTGGAGGCATGTGTGAGAAAGTATGCATGGAAGAAAAGGAAAAGCTGCAATTGATCAAATGAAGAGACTTACACACTTACACCTCAAAGTATTTTCAAGAAAACTAAAACCTTGTATGTGGGTGTATTGTCTCTTCTAACAGATATTTTCATTTCCTTTTCAAAGTATCATACAGTGGTGGAAGAAGTATTGTGATGAGTTTCTGAAGCTGAAGTATCAATCCCACCTTGTAAAACTTCTGTTAAAAGTCCTGCTTAAAAAATATTACTTTTGCAAGATGCAATCACAAAATTTGACAGCTGTGTAGTTGAGATCAAAATAAAAGCAGAGAGGTGTGGTCGAAGCAAGGACGCTAGAAACAGGGTGGTATGAAGTGAGGAAGGGGCCACTGACCCCCCACACTTAGTCCCACAATCACTTCTATCATGTTTCACTGCGCGCACACACACACACACACACACACACACATCACATATCTGTAGTTCACTGTTTGGGTATGTGTGGGTCCTGACCACCAGGGGGGTCACGAAAACATTGATATAGTTTTTTAATATATGTCTTTAAAAAGAGAAGACAGTCAATGCAATGCATAAATAGGCCTAACAAAAGAGAGAAATATGTTTACTGTTAATATGAGTGTTGAATATGAAGACAATAATGACAAGGAAAGTTCCTAACAGAGGAATGATTGATTATTAATGATTAAGGAAAAAATAAGGAAAATATATTAAGAAGCTGTATATTTCATTTTTGATATTTGCCATCATAATGTACATGTATTAAAAAAAAGAAGTGAAACAGGGGAGTCCCTGCCAGAGGTTAATGCTATATGGGGGTCCTTGGAAAGGAAAAGTTTGGGAACCACTGTGTTAGTTTATTCAATAATAATGTATAATATTTGACAAAGGGATTACAATTATTTTAGTTTAGCATGTAGTAACTACAGTTCTCAAATAAATGTGGTGCACTTGATACAAAGCTATAAAGTAGCATACCACAGAGATACTACGGTACCCTTTGAATTGTATGCAAGTCCAGAGTACTGGAGTAAATTTACTTAGTTACAGATCATGTCCAAAAAGCAGCAACTGAGCTCCAACCAAATTGGACTAATCAATAACAGATGTTTTCACTTGTTCACCATTTTAATGTCTTGTGGTATAACGTTACAAGATTCAAAGTACACCATTTTCAAATAGTGTCACCACAGCACAGTTTTGTAATTTACCTCTAACCTCTGACTTTGTGAGTTTTTCAAGAAAAATCAAAATCTCCAGATCTACATGATAGTGGAAATTAGACCCCCACCTAACCGCGACACTGATCCTCTGCTGACAAATATAATCCTATCAAGTTCATTCAGTGGAGGTGTTGTCCACCCTAAGTTATGCACTTAATGGATAAGGTATAGAGTTTCAGGTTCCTGTTGTTGCGGAGGCTGGAGGCCTTTAAAAGCCACCATGAGCAAGTTATTCAGCACTGATCCCCTTCCAGGCTGTAATGAATCTTACCGTGGGGCTTCGCTGGAAAGAAACCCAAAGAGTGACAGTTTCACAAGGAATAAGGACAAACATTGCTTTGTCATACTACAGCATGCGTGTGTGTGTGGAAAATCCCAGAGTGCATGGAAGTGAAATAAAACTAGTCAATCTGTAAGTATTAAAATATGAGATGGTGAAGGATTGCACTGGTTAAATACATGTATTCTAAAGCTACAATGTCTAGTTAATTAATCAATTTGACTCATAGGAAATAAATTGTGATAAACTTTAATTAAGATGCTTTAAAGCAAATGTCAAACATCTGATTCCTGCCTTTCATATGTGAGGATATTCTGCTTTTGTCTCTTGTTAACCACTGTGATTTTAATGTTTTGGACTGTTTGTTAGATAAAACAAGACATTTTTGGCCTTGGACCATTAAATTTTTTTTTTTTAAATTACAATGAAAAAAATAAACAGCAGATTGTTTGATTAATAAAATAATGGATGAATATAGCGTCGTTTGCAGCCCTATTTAACTTTAAACATTTTAACCTGCTTAGAACTAATTTTGATTTTCGTTTTATCAGGTAAGGAGCCAAAGCTAAAATGCCGAAAAAAAGGTTACATGTCTGAAATTATCTGAACAAAATGCTATGGTGTATTATATAGGATCTGTTTCATTAAATCCATACAATTAATACTACATGTATCCTAAATAAGGTCATGAAAAGTACCCCATAGCTCAGAAAAATACTGTATATCTTCTAACTTGCATAAAAGTACAAAAAATACCTTAAATTTTAATAAAATATGCTCATCATAAAACACAAAATACTCCTATCATGATGATTAAGAGGAATATGAGTCCATTTGGATGATGCCTGATACAGTGACATACAGAATCTAATATAATGAGCAGTAAAATTTTTATTCCGTCAGAAAAAAACTCTTCCAGCATTAAGACATGAACTGCAGCATATGATAATCCATACAAAAACACATGAAATGTTAATAGATTTGAATGATTAATGCAAAGATAATTGGAATGTCAGAAATGAAGAAGTATAGAAGAACGGAGGTGTTTGGGAATATAATAGTTGAGCTGATGGCAGAGATTCAATCAAATTATAGCCGTTGCAAACTTGATACAAAAACGACTGGAGGAACTGATGAAAACCTGAAAAATCAAACTGCAATTGAATTCTGTTCTTTTTCATTCTTTACCCTGAAGCAATTACATAAAAAATGAATGATGGATGGATGGATAATACGAGACGCTGTATTTCACTGTGTTGTAAATGCCATATGAAATAAATGTTGGCCATTCTGAGTCAGGTTCAGACAAATTGAATAGAGATGATTTTACTTTTAATGTCAAAGTAATCTAAAAGCTACTTAAAGTACTTTGAGCACAGGTTTCAACTACAAAAATACAAAAAGCATTCGGAAAATCACTGCACCTGCTTTTGAATGCCATGCAAACAGGGTTATTATTCTGCAGCTAATGTTTTTGCACAGAAATTAATACTATGCAAAAACATTAAATAATGTGCTAAAACAGGTGTAGAAGTGTAAAATACTTATTAATTCGACTGGAGTGTGGATGTTGCAAAGGGAGCCTTCTGACCCCACCGTGACCACTGCTGGTGAAGATATTTCCTTGACAAAGAGCCACTGCTACCGAGGATGCATAATTTAAGGCCCACTCAATAGCCAAGGGTGAAACAAACATCAACTCTCCAGTATTTAAATTAGCTTTACTCCCTAGTCATTTGAATGAAATAAATAGGTCAGGTTAAACAAAATTGATTGAGACAATCCCATGGGTTGTTGGAAGGCTTTACATGTGCTGTAGCTTTGGTCTGTACCTGTACATTGGACCCAGTGAATACTTAATGTACTTCACAAGGTAGTACGAGAAAAATTTGGTCACAATTTAATGCAAATCCAGACCTGAAAACCTTATCATTTGATCCAGCTTCCAGCGGACTTAAAGCGGGGCAGAGGTTTGAAAGCTATGGGAGTGAGACTTTTATGGGCAAAAAAGGTCCTTCACCCCCATGCCTACCCATTCAAACATTTAAATGCCCTGAAAACCTACTTTCACTCTGCTACTTACTATAAGTGATGTCAGCAACACACTGGTATCTGCCCAAGTATTGGTTAATTCATGTGAGAGCTTTGTGAATTTCTACATTTTTCCACCCCCTCTGTGCATTGTCTGTGGTTTGAAGTGGGCGGGGCCATCTGGAAATACATGATGTCACATATTTCCATGCACCAATCAGGATTAAGCAGAATATGAATGAGAATCTGATGACAGTTGTGGGGTTGTTTGCCTAAACCACACCCACGGAGCACATTATCTGAAATGTTGAGTGATAGAAAATAATTATGGATGTTTGTTTTTTTTTAAACTTGATTGATGCGTAGTTAGTTTTCTTAATGCTATAGCGTCATGCTTAAGATTTAAATCTAAGTTGATGTTAAGGTCAAAGGACAGAATTCAACATTTTCTTTTTTAACCCTCCCAAGAAATCTACTTGACCCAAATAAATGTTTACTTGCAACAACACAATCTGTTTTATTTATTAGGGTTTATTGTAACAACTAAAAGTAATTGTCATGTTTAATCGTAAGGAAATAAATCAGAACAAAGACAGGTCAGATCGGTCAAAGATGAGAGGGAAACAAGATGGCTAACTCTTTCCATCTCCATCATCCACCAAAAAATGATGTGTTGCCTAATTGGGCAAGTGGTAGAAAAAATAAATGGGCATACAAGTGGTTCACAGGATAGTGTGTTGTTCTTCACTTTGCCTTCACTCATGTTAATAAGTAGCTCCTCTATTAACACAAGAACAATGGAAGACAAACCTGACCTGCAGGAGTTTCCCTTAAAAGACTTGGTTGATGCCCTACAAACAGCATACACAAGCATGAGGCAACATACCTAATAAGAAGTTACTGTCAATCACGGAGCAAAATGCCTCCTTGAACAAATTGCTATTCTTGTCACGTCACGCTTCTTGTACTGTACAATAACACTGCAGAGCCGAGCGGCAGGCTGCGCAGGGGTGTCCTACTTTAATAAATGAGCTGAAGCTCATATGCCTGCAAAGAAATCACTTGCCCCAGAACATCAGAACTGCAAATGTCCTTATGTAACTCCACAATGTAGTGACAAAGTCAATTTGAGACACATTAGCGGGTGCAGGTTAGCAGAATTATTGCTTTTATAAAGCATAATTTATGAATTTCCATCATATTTACTGCATATATACCCATGGGTATCTCAAGATTGTCTTCAGGTGTTACCAACATCATTTCCCACACATAAATTATTTTAACAAAAGTCAAAATTCAGGGAGATCAGCACTGAGACGTAGCTCCCTCCCACATTAGTGTTATTGACTTGGGCTTCTTTATATCTAAATAGAGTTAATGACTTATACATGAACCTGTAATGTGTAACGGGCAGCAAGCAGATGGTCTGATGGAAATTGATGACAGGTTTAGGAGTCATTAGTAATGATAGTGTCTGGCAGCAGAAGTGCTGAAGAGTGGCCCTGCGAGGGTGATCTGCTGTATTGGCTGCCTCCGAGCCTTCCAGAAAAAAAAGCATGTGGCAGGGACCTACTGTGAAACCCTAAGTATTAAGGCATCGATATGCAGTAATTGCCTGCGCTGCATGTTCAAAACCTCAGATAGTATGATCAGTGCTGGTAGCTGAGCAGTATTTTCACAACGCCAAAACTATTAGAGTCATTAGTGGCCCTGCTGCGGTGCAATCTTTAGTCTATCCGGAGGGTGACCATTTGGGAATTGCAGAAACGCAACTAAGCTGTAAAATTACATTCCATATATTTGCTTAAATCTCGTCTTGATTCAAAGCCGAATTGCTTTGTGGAAGAGTTTTCAACAAACAATAACAATTAGTTTTTACAGTTGAGCTGTTCAGAGATTTGTTGTTATGTTTCCTTGACTGTTTTAAAGACTTCATTTGATGTTATAGCTCCATTCTAAAGACATTTTGTTGAGGGACTTTATGGCCCTCTGAGCAAACAATCGTTTAAATTCAATTAAGACTATGAAATGGCGCAGTTGAAAACAGTCTTTTTAAAGCTTTGTTTTTGTGCAGTCTTGACCTATGTGCAATGACTATATCCAGCTCAGTGTATATATATTACACATGACAGTAGGTAAACTCTTCAGTGTATGTGCTGTGAATAAAATGGAGTCATTAGCACAAAGCTCAACATAATGAGGAATAAACAATAATGGGATGAACCCACTGTGCTTGTGCCCATCAGAGAATTTCATAATTAGCAATTAGTGGTCATTGTATTATAGTCTGTGCAACTCAAATCTGGCTGAAGTGTCTACACTCACTTACCTATCCTGAGGCATTGCAAATAAAATATCCCACTGGATGCAGACGTGATTAATGTTTGTCGCGAGAAGGGCTGCAATGGCAGATTAGGCATGATTATGAGTCGGCTCATTTATTTTCAACATGTCATTATCTTTTACAACATTGACTAAGCAAATGGCCAGAGTGTGTTTATGAGTACCGATGTAAACTGCGTATTCCTCATCATTAATAGTTTGCGAAAAAATAAAACTTGAGGAAGAGAAATGGAAGAAGAAAAATTGCATCACACACAGGTGCAATAAAGTGGATAAATCTTCATACAGAAAATGTAGTAAATTAAACCTCCGTTTTAATATTAGAAAATTATTTTAAAAAAATAATAGACTTTATTATGAAATCTATGAGATTGATTTAATCTGATACTGCCCATGAAAGATCCAACTGCACCAAGTCATGTGCGATATAATTATTTTTTTCAAAACTATAAAAAAAAAAAAAAAAATTAAAAAGTATGATTTAAACACAGGAGCTGATACTACAAAAAGTAAAAGAGTTAAAAAAAAACTAATTAGGGAGTTAAGAACAAACAATGTACAAATTGTGTATGTCTAATGTAACAAAAAAGATTTAAATAGTGGAGCTATTACTACAAGAAATTAAAAGACTTAAGAACTAATTAGCAGTTAAGAACAATGTAGATAATGATGTATGTCAAATGTACAAAAAAAGACATAGAAATGATAATTATGACTGTATAATGTACTGTTTTTGCAAGAAATTTCACTAGACACGAGTCCAATCTTCTCCTTGAACACTTTCACTCTCTCATATAATTTCCTGCTCGCTCATCTTCCCCCTGATCCAACAATATCATTATCAAACATCTTGTATCTTGTCCTCATTAATTATGTTCTCACGTTGTCTTGAAAAACTTAATTATGAAAACAAAAATGTTCTACAGCTTTTTCCCTGTATTAGCAGGTGTCTTGTCATTTGACCATTCTGATCAATTCTGATGAGCCTGTTGAGCAAATGTGAATAATTGATAACTGTTTTCCAATGGCTTGATTGTCACAAACCAAGACAAATAGAGTGGAATAGGATCATAAAATATTCACTCCAGTGTTGGCTTGAAAATTACTCATTTCAAAGTCATTTTTACATGGATGCAGGTGTCCTCAATGAGTCAAGGTAACTTGACTTGACTTGAACTTCAAAGTAAGGTACAACAAATATGTAAGCGCTTTAAAGAAGTGTGTCACGTGGCTGTTTTACCCCACTTACAACGTGCTGAAGAATGTCGACCAGATAGCATCAAAGCATTCAGGCCTCTAACACTACAGAAAGTAACAGCAGCCAGGAAGCCTTCAGGTCAAGGTTCTGAGAAAGTTATCTCCAGAAAACACAAACCTTCACTCCGTCCCTGACATTTCTCTGAGCCACATATTTTACAGTGATTGTATTTTGGTGTAGTTGTAAACACCTCTGCAACCCTTTGAGTGAGCATCTCTCACTCAACAACTGTAGCGACACAAACGACGAGCTTTCAGCTCCAATAAACGTCACCTGCATAATAACAATATCAGCATGGTTGCTCCTAAACTGTATCCGACTGATCTGATTGCTGAATATTTTTTTGATGATGAGCTGCCGTAGTAATTCATGTCTCCATCTCTACATGTAGGAGTTTAAAATACAAAAATACGGGGGGGCAATTTGATCCCATGCATCTGGATGGCAAGATATATTTTACCTCTCTTTTCCCCCATAACCCAATTATTCAGGTGGAAATGGATTCAAAATAATGGCAGAGTTAAATCTCACCTTTTACATCACGATGACTTGGTGCCATCTGCTGTTAATAAGGAGATCATATTGCTTGGGGATGTTATGCATAAAAAATATTTTTTTAAATCTGAATAAGGCAGCTCAGATGCTAAATAGCATTTATTTCTTTTTTAATGTGTATTTGTATTTAGTGTGTATTTCCACAGTAGTCCAAAACCAATCTCTAATTCCTCACATTACCATTAAATAAGAAAAACATGCAACATTTTTCTTCTGATAAACTTAAACCAAAACAAGAAAAGATAAAGACTTATTTCACATTAATATAATTTGTATTATCACAGCCTTGATGTGTTTCCATTTTATAATTTTGTAGCAATGCTGGACAATTTTCAAGGCAAGCATCATGTTTGCCACAAACAAGTCACAAAGCAGCACAGGCCTACAGTATAAATACAACTTGTACACACGATCCTTCCTCAGAATTTCAACATGGCACCTCTTTTAACGAGTGTGTGTTGCCACCGTGGACAAGTTGGATTGTGGGAGTTAGGTATTCATTAGCATATCAGTGACACAGATTAACATACATTAACATACATTACGGCTGAATTAATCATGGCATGTGGTAGAACTTGGAGAGGCATCTGAAAACAGTCTGCTCTGAAGTCGATTCAAGGAAGAAAGCTCACTGTTCTTGCATAGTAATCTCAGGCAGCTCAAATAAGCCCATACAGCATGTACAGTAGCCGCCTATGATATCTGGGCTCATTCATTGATTTTTTATATTCAGCAACTTCTATTTCCATGTTGCGTCTGCTTGTCTCATTAGTGAAGGATTTGGTTGTAATATAGTTGTAGGATTTTTTTCAGGGAGTTATTTCACATTGATAAATGATGTTATTATGAGTAACGGTAAGGCTGGTCTATATTTACCGCTCAGGATGACTGTAAACACATCTCCAAATCGATCTCTTAATGATATCTGGTAAGCTGTGTACCTTTGCTGCAAAATCAATAATAATAATATGATATTTACTTAGCGTCTTCTTAGTCTCTTGATCAAGTGATAGCGACAAGAAAGCAGCTAACTAGTCACACTGGTGCTGCTACTGTAGTGCTAAGTTTCAGTTAGCATTTCTTGGTTTAGTACAGCTTTCAGGTACTCCGCTGCAGAAAAATAATTCTAATTTCAACCCTTGGTGCTCTAGAAAATATAACAACTAGCACACTGATTTGGCGGATGTGTACTTTACTATTTTGTGCAAATTTACTATATGGGGCTTTGGTGACCAACACCAGAGGGGGATTTTAGTGGCAGAAAATTCACTGATAACCGATATGGCTGATATTTGAGCTGAAATGAAACTAGACCCTTCCTATGTGCATTGTCCTCCAATTTTGCAGCAATATGACTATGCAAAGGTTTTATTAAGAAGGTTTCTTTCTCAAACGGTTGTTTATTAAAGAATATATAGCATTATTATACATTATACTGATTATAATGCACTGATTACATTATAATGAACTGTGAAAATAAAGAATTAATGAATTAAACGCGATTTAAAAACATCAGTAATGTATGTTCACTATCAGTCATTTGCTGAACATCTAAATAAAGAATAAATGAATAGCTAACACCATTTTAATATCACTTCAAGCCTCATTTTTTATTGGCATACATACAGGCCAACCAATACCAAAAGATATTGATACTGTCTGGAATAAATAAGAAAAAATTTATTTAATTACATTTTTAGGGCGCCTTTTCATTAAGTTTTAGGCTGACATTCGCATTCTTCTTTTCCTTTCCTGACAATGAGCATTGTCCCTGTCAAATAACTAATACAAAATAAACACATAGGACTGCTCTGACCAAAAGAGCCTGTCATGAGAATTTTGGGACATGAAGATGTGGCTATAAAAATAGTTTTGTTGTTACATGAAGTTCCTCATAAATTAACAGTAATGGGTAAAAATTGCAAATGTTCATCCCTTCCCCTGAGGGCAGAATAGTTATAAACATCGAATCAGGACATGTTTTATATGAATAACATATCAATCAACTGAGAGTCCTCCTGCAGCCACAAATCCAAACCCCTCTGGAGCAAATCCACAAAATGAATTGATAAATAAAGTGAGGGAGTCTCAAAGTGGGAGGATTAAACTAACACATCAAATGTCACTGATTCCATTATCAGTATTTTGGTCATGGCTACTTTAGTGGCTTGCTATCTCAGTGGAACACACAGCTGGGGTCCTATCTAGGTACGAACACTGATTCTGCCTTGGGCCCAGGTAGCACATTATGTGGCAGCGCTCTTGGAGATGAACACTAAGCAGATAATGTCATTCTGTCCAATACTCATCATTAACTCCTGACTGCCAGGCATATTGTTGGAGCCCATATTGAGGAAAGGCCATATCATTGGGAGTATGACTCAGGTCCTGACCGTCTGTTCCACTCAGTTAAGAGTAATACGAATAGTTTCCTTTAAACAGTACTTATACAGCCCTCAAAGTGCTCTTAAAATCGTAATGTAATGAAAGCGCCATGCATGAAACTGGAATGCAAGTGCCCGAGCGGCTAGTATCACTTGAAAAGGGCCATTTAAAAAGGCGAGCTGCAGCACTTGATGGACAGCTCCTTTTCCCTGTTGCAACGTGGAAAGAGGCTGACAACTCAAATTATATGGTTATTACACTGGTCCAGTCTGGCTGTATGGACCTGCTGACACTTTCACAATAAACATGACCCATCACATAGCAAGCTTTTTGCCAGTCAAGAGCATGTGCACAAAGAAAAGCAACTCCTATTTTGCTTTACCTCAAGTATCCACTATAGGTAAAGCATGCTCTCAAGCTTGCTCTTTCTTCCACATCCTCCACATAAACAAAGTGCAGCAGCGCTGTGAGGCTGACAGACTATTTTAACTTTAACGTCAGCTTACAATATGTATTATTCAGTCAGGGCTGATGTATTGGTTTCTTTTCCAACAACTGCAATCAATACAAACTACATGACAATGAGATTCTCTAATGCTTTCAATATGTGCACATTAAACTATTGTGTCATATGCATTTAAATAAACCCAAGTAAATACACTTTAAACTTAAAGCATAGAAGAAGTTAAGCAGAAAACAAGTTAAGATTTCAATTAAACTGAAAATAAGAAAATAAAAACTCTGCTTAAAAACGTTGGTCACAGAATGGACAATGTCCCCCTAATCCTTCTCATGCTTACTAAATAATTCACTTCCCTTCGTGTAATTGCAGTTTTTCCATCATCAATTTATAGTAATTAATGACCAGAAGGGCTATGAATTCAAACACCTTTGCTGCGAGCGTAGTGTAGCTTCATGGACCACATTTAATTTGTCCTGCCAAATAATTATTTCTGCCTGCCACACAAAGAGCAGTGAGGAACTGTGCATGTACTGCAGAAATGTCTGAAACTCGACATCTTATTTACAAAAACTCAATTATTCTTATAAGATGCCAGTTACTTTTTGAACACATAATACTGTGCAATCAATTATTCTACAACAATTGTGGATTTATCCTTTGGAAAAGACACTGCTGATACCCAAATACAGATACAGATTATTTACTGAAGGGAGTTGCAACTCATTGCATGATTTAACCTGAGGTAACAATTCTTCTTTTCTTTTTCTTGTTTGCCAAAATAGATAGAGACATTTTGGAACATTTCATTATTCAGATCTAGATCGAGATAGACAGAAAGAACATCTTATCAGATGCACACAGAATATAAATCTGTGCAAATGTACACTGTTGTTTAGAATGTGGAATACCCCCAAAAATGCTGGAGGTGAGGGGATTTCCTGTTTATTTGAGCCCTTCAGTGGGCTCTGCCTGTCCCTACTGAGTTGGGTTTATGAATTTTACTGTGGGCCATTTATGTACTGGCCAAAGCATGAAAACAGAATACTATATGCGCTATTTAGACTACATGTGACTGTCAAACACAGTGAAAGAATCGGATCTGAATATGCCAGTGGTGTACTTTTACAGTCACTCTCTCAAAGTAGACTAAATGATTTCTCTGGAGAGATTTGGAGGGTTAGCATTCAGAAAATGGGTGACTTTCCGCTGTTCTACATTTTTTTTGTTACAGTGACTTCATATTTATCATTGAAAGTGTGTCACTTTCGAGGGTTTTAGTATCACGGTTGATATTCAGAATAGACAATTTGTTACTCTAAGATAATGCTTTACCCATGCCAGTCCCCACAACAATACATCTCAGCAAGATCTTTTCATAAGATATTGTAAAACATGCCTCTTGGTATTGCCTGACGTGCTCGTCTAACATGGTGGATGGAATCTGTGGTGTTTGGAGTAACTCCACTTCCTTAGGGGAACGATTTATACATCACACAATGCCTGAACCAGGAGAAAACCTGACAGCCTCAGAAATGGGAATGTCAAATATCTGACTGAGGTTTTTATGCCAGTTTTCTGGTTGTATTGAGTTCTGTGGTTTAGGTCAGGGAATACTGAGGCCTCGGAGAGATTCAATACAGACATTTTGTTGATGTTCTCAGAGATGGTCCGTTTGACATTTTGACACTACTTCTATTAGCTTTGTCCATTTCCACCACTGGCTTGTCAGTCAAAATGAGAGAGATGCTGAAATCTTAGGTCTGAATATCCAATAACGGTTGATTAATCATGTGCGAAGGTCCGCCAATTAATCATCAGAATATGGACCTTTATCCAATAACCAATGCTACAAAAAAAATGACCCAGATACAGGCATGTTCTGTAGGATCAGAATTGACATTTAAGTTAGAGCAATACTTAGTAAGATAGTAGTTTTAAATAAGTAAGCAATAGAGAGTATGAGTCAGAGGTGAGTAAATGGCTTCTTTCTTTGTGTAAGCTTTGACATTAGATTGGGTAAAAATTGCAACAAAGATGTAAGGAGAAATTACACTATTAATGGAAATTGTTGCAATGCAGAAAATGAAGTTGCAGAAAGAAAAAGATGGATTACCAAATAGGTAGATCACAACAAAACATTCCTCACATTCAAATATCTAAACAGGCTGAATATAATCTTAGGAGACACTTTTCAGAAAGTGTCTCCTAAGATTACCCTGTGATCTCCCAAGAGGTGCAAATTCTTCTCAATCTTCCCACATAGCTGAAGTGCATTCTTACTCGGAGTAATACCACTGCAGTACATGCCTCTGCAGAACAAAATTGTTGTGTCGAAAACCAGTTCTGGGGATGTGGGGGGAAGGTGCACATGGTAATGCTTACTGGCTGAAATTACATGCAAGGCCACCATTCTAAAAAACATTTAACAAAAGGGCCATCCAGTGGCGTAGCATGGCATTGAAATGACAGTCTTGCCCTTGCATTGTTCAACGTGTCAGAAGATGGCAATGCAGTATCTCTTTAGCTCCTAGAGGTCACGGAGGATGGATGCACCACTAATCTCTGACACTCACTCTGGGATTGGGGGGGAGAAATCGACGCAAACTGGGGCTTTAGATAACTTTGCTATCCACCAGTGACCTCAAATGCAGCGGCATCTATCGGCCCGCTGTGCTCTGTCAACCAAATCCTTCTTACTGCTTTGTGACTTCAGACAAGGATACGTTGCCCGCCCCACAAGGATAAATCCTGGCCAAGAACAGACTATATATTAATCTGATATTGTCTTTTTATTGTTTGGGGAATAATGCAGTGGAAGCAATGATTGATCGGAGGGCTTGAGAGACTTTTATTTTGTCAAATCGGTCCATTTACAGATCTGTGGATGTTTCTCAAGGGGGCACGATCTCACAAACCCAAAGAACAAACATGTCATCATGTACAAGTGTTCCTGAGTGTTTCCTCTCAACACTAAGAGCAAAAACGACATCAAAATCTTCTGACTCACTGTAAATGTATACTGGATGGTCAATGATTCAATCAATAAAACATTTAATTATTTTCTTATGATTTTAGCAGTTTTGGTCAATATGCAGATTTAGGCATCAAATCATTAAGTACAGTTCACAACCTGAACCCACAATCATCTTCAGTATAAACTCCAGCGGACGGATAAATAGTGTCCCAACTGTAACTGCCACCACACCCCAAGAGGGAATATTATCAGGAAGGTTTGTGGTTTCATTGATTTCAGGACTGCAATCATCCACCATCTGATGTAGTGGGCTGAGGAAGGATAAGTGAGGCTCCACAGTCCATGGACCAGCTTTGTTTGACAGAGGGACAAGTTTGAGATAACTTCAGAAATAACAATCCATCAAGTAAGTTTCCTGCAAATGCCATATGCAAAATCATTGCCATTGTTTCAGCGAGTGTATGTAAGAAATAGAAAAGTACCCTCCACATGCCTCTATCTGCTCTTTATATTTGGCATTAAGTTAAAATGTATGTTTTTTTTCTTTGCATAGATAAAATCTTTGTTTTCTGTAGTTAGTATTCCATTTTAAAGTGTTTTTTTTATTTTTTGTCCAACAGAGCACATTCAGAAGATGACCCCATTTCAATACTCTTCAGTAAAAAAATAAAAATGCATAAAGAACAAAACATCTCTAATGGCCCTCCCTGGAAATTATCTCTGTACAAGTCTCTAATGGTGCTGTCAGGAGTGAGTTTCAAACCATTAAGCAATTTGCGGTGAATCAGGGCACACAGAAATAAATTGAATTCACACTTGCCGTGGTTGAAACTTCTCAAGACAGATGGAGAAGAATATTCTCACACTGTATTTCTGAAAGAATAGGCTCAGGGAAACCAAAGCACTACCATATTTGGTTTTAGAGAAGGCTTAATGAATGATGATGTTAACTTCAATGCCCTTTCCTCTTTCTAACCTGCCATGACAGCATAGACATTTCAATCGACTATGCGAATACTAAAAGCAAAGAATGGAAAAAAATCCATTGTCTCTCTCCATCCTTCATTCATCATGTGCGTATTTAGGTTTTAGGTCAAATTTAATGCCGAAAATATGCCACGAAAGACCTCAAAACTTTTGGCGCCTTGACATCTTTATGATTACAGGGAGTTTATATATAGAGTACATGACATTCGCCATGAAAATAAACATGATGAATTAATCAGTTGAGCTTTAATGGGTATGTATTTATGGAACTGAATCCCAAAGCTTACTACGCCTGTGTGCTGTGTCGTGCCAGACCTCAATCCACAAACCTCTGGGAGCAGCAACGAGAATCCTTATTTGTGTCCTCTGGCATTGTTCATCACTATTCTTACCGTATGTCAGTGGCACAAAGAGGAAAAGCTCTGGACTTTTTCTGCATAGCAACCCAATTTCCCTCCAAGAAAATAACTATATTAAATGTTAATACAAAAGGTGACCACACATAATAGTCATTTTATGAAATTATAAAGAGATGACAAGTTTAATTTCCTGCTGGTTTTTCATAAACACATTTCCCATCCAACTGAGGAACGCTATCAACATTATTATTTTTTTACTATCAATAATAAACCACTTCCTCAGATGTGAAATTAAATGCCGGTCACCAGAACATATTATTAATAATAATATATTGAATTTATGAGAAGAAATCATTCATTTAATATCGCTTATAACTGAAAATGCATTCTATTATTCTTTTTACAACAAACACAGGTTCACTTTAAAAATATAATGTACGGGCATGAATTTCCTAATTTGGGATATTTTCAGGGGTCATTTATTTGAAAATTAAGCTATTATAATTACAATGCTGACAACAATGACTTTTTATAGAATTTTTAAATCCCCCAACAAGAAAGGTTAAATTATGAATTTTCTGTTCTTAATTTCCACATTAAAACATCCTAATAAGCACTACTAGAGAACACACAATAAGAGAAATAAATACCAGAAAGACTACAGAGGATACTGAATAAATGACATATTTTTTGGTGAGGACATATTGTGATGTCGAGGAGCCCACCCCTCTCCTAAAATCACATGTACACACGCACACAGACACGCAGCCACAGCGCCGTTCACCAGCGTCAGGTTTAACAACACAGTACAGTAAGAGCAGCACAAACACCCTGGCTGCATTTTATCTCCCTATTAAAGACTCTGCCAGCAGCTCTTCACCAGTAATGAACTTCCTAAACTAACAGTCGTCACCCAGCTTGGTGACAATATCAGCAGTCAACACAAACAATCAATCGCGTCTGCTGCAATAACATTGAAAGGAAGTGCTTCCAATTTATCTTTATTAAATCAATAGGGATTTGATAGCCTTACCTGCAGTGGAGTGCTTTGCCCAGTGTTGGAGCTGTAAGTGTCTAGTGCATTGGGACAGGGGGAGATCTCTGGTTCACTTGTTGTTTGTCGGGGATGGGGTAGTTTGCTGTGTGGCTGGAAGCGACACTCCTAAGGGCCCACTGTGAATAGAGGTCAGGATAATAGACACAGTCACACAACAAAGACTGATAATCCTGTCTCGCCCCACAGCTCCCGTGTTGCAATCAGACATTTTAAGGGCAGTTAAGCTGCAGCGAGGGGCGGCTGAATGAACTGCGGTTAGGAAAGACTCCCAAGCTCCCATTATGGACAGTAACCGGTGTCAATTCGCAGCAATTAGACCACTCAGATGTGTCAGTAGACAGGCCTCAAATTAATAAATAAATAACGTCGACCACAAGTGCTCGCTGATATAGCCTTTTGAGTCATTTGAGTCTCCCAATGGTCTATTTCAGTGCAGAACACTTAGTCCTTCAAAAAGTGACGAGGTGTACCTCCTCCTCCCCACTTATCCTGGATGACCTTTGAGTGAAAATAGTCCTTAGTGAGCAAGTTGCTTAAACCTGCTTCCACTGGTCTTCAGAAACATTTGTTTAAAGAGGCACAGATCCTTTAATGCTGGTTCATTATCAGTTTGAACTGCTGAGATAAACAAAACAGTAAGCAAGACCACTTAGACTTTTATTTTCTGCAGTGCATGAACCAGATCTGACCTGAGCATTAGCTTATAATGTAATTAGGAATGACCATCAACTGTTATCTAACGATAACAATTCCGACCGATTAATACTTTCAGTTAAACAGTTAAAAAAATTATTTAAAAAAGGTCATTAAAACAGTATGTTCCAACGTAAGAGGGCGTCTGAAATGTTTTCAATACGAAAAAAATGGAAAATTAATCACAGAACACATTCATCCAGTGTCTGATTTTTACAGAATACCTTTACAAACTCTCTAAAAAGACACCACAGTTCAAGGCTGGATTACACAGCTTTTGAGCAGGATACAATAGGAATGGTTGGCATCAGGGCAAAAGAAAAAAGGATAATGTGTCCTGTATGTCAGATTTTGATCATCAGTCCTGTTCAACTCTTTGTGATGAGATAGACTCTCGGCAGGAAAAGTTCTGGCAGTTTAAGATAGACAGATAATGTTACATCACATTTAACCTTATTTTTCACATGGCTGCTCAGACAACTGCATTAGGCATTTCACTTGCCTGAATAAATAGTTTACTTTCCCCAGACAAGTGGACAAGCGCTAATAATGCTGGGTGTTTATATATCTATAGTTACAGCTGGGCGATTTCTCCAGCACTTCACCCACAATACCCGTACATGCAAGGATATAACTAAGGGTCGGCTATCAGTCAGGAAAAAACAGATAAATTAAGGGCATTCACATTATCTCTAGGTATATCACTGAAGAAGACAGCAGAGGGAAAGCAGCTTCAACCACAACAGTAGTAGTGTGAAAATGCACATATTTTGCTATTATTTGTTATTACAAACTCTCCTTTTTGGGGGAATGCTGTTGCAGGAAGGCAGCTGTTGGGTTGGTTCACATGGAGGTGTAAAAGCAGTCTTAAAATCCCTAAATCTAACAGTGAAGACAATTAATAAATGAAGGCACGAGATACAAATTTCTCCCAACTGCAGAATGTTGAAATGTAGGACCAAGGTTGTTGCCTTAGGCCTGAGAATAAAGAGGAGCAAAAGAGTAGCCTCGGGCTCACAACTGTGTTGCCTCTATAACAAAATGTTTTTGGAGAATCATCACAGTCTGGAGGACATAACCTCGAAGTTAGGCCTGTGTATGTGTGCCACTGTTCATTGCGTCTGTGAAATCAACACAGTATGGGAGAATTATTTCTGTAAGTGTGTTCGACCTTTCGGCTGTAATACATATTCACTCATCCTGATCAATTTGGCAGAGGGAATATGGTGATAACCTTGAAGATAGTTTTTTAAACAATACACAATGCTGTTCATAGTTATTTTTCAAGGTATCATGTCTCATTTTGTGGACTTTTACACAAAACAAATAAGAAGGAGACAAAGGAGCACCTGTGAATGCGACTAGCACTCAATCAAGAGGAAGTCATTACTTCAGAATAAGAGGGAGCTATGCTTTGCTGCCCGACTTCAACTGAATACCTCACCTTTCACCAATGCATAAATAATGTGCCAACTGTCTTTGATCTGTTGAAGGTGATAACTTCACAAGCATGTGGACACCTTCCACTGATAGAAGAGGCTTTGCTCTGTCCAAATACATGTCAACAAACATCACACTCACAGAAATGTACTGGGGAGGAAAAAGTGAACAAAGGAAGGGCTCAAGATGACTTTACAATGCCAAAGCAGGAAAAGCATGTAGGAATGCATTTTTATTTCAACTAATGATTCGATACATATTGATTAATATGCATATTCATTAAAATTATCTTTAGTAGCACTCTCTAAAATGTCAGAAAACAGTGAAAAACACTAAATTTTTCCAGAGCCCAACAGTCCGAAACCCAAATGTGTTAAGACTAAATATTTATATTTGAGAAGCTGGAATTTTAATATGGACTTATATGATTAACTGATTATCAGAATTGTTGCTGAACACCTTCCTGACAATAAACTACGACATTAATTGCCTAATGCTTTCAAGTTTTGATGTTAAAATGTAATTTTGATGCACTTTTAAATTGTAAATGTATCTGTTTCTTGAAAATAATATCAGGGAGAGAGGTGGAAGGGAATCTAATCCTTGGAAAGTAAGACCCTCACTATTATATTTGCTCAAGGGTAATTTTTTTGTTCTCTCAGCAGAAAAAAAATCACATTAATAACAGCTGCCAGCAGCTCTTCGGCGGCCAAAGTGGACACTTCAGATTGTGATTCCCCCCAAGAAAGAAATCACAGAAGCCTGTAAAAGCCCTCTTCTGTGTCAGCAGGGCAGATTGGGTGACTGTTCCTGGACAGTCAGACACCCTGACACAGCTGAAAAAGGAAAAAAAGAAAAATAACACAGTGAAGTGAGCGCACAAAGCACCCCTCTGAGAGGTCAAAGTGAAGACAAGTTCTCTTTTCAGACAGAAAGAAAAACAAAAGTCTGTGTGACTTTCAACATGCCCGCTTTGACCAAAGTGCCCAAACGGTGTGAAATGAAGGGTCACCATGTAATAATGGTGATATTTAAAACTGTTATAATTGCCTCTCATTTCCATTTCAGATTTAAGCTGTGAAAAAAATGACCAGTAATTGCCCAGCCCTCACCGAGGCAATTTATTTAATCCTTATTCACCGCCGTGAGGTGGTCAGGAGAGTGAACACTGAGACTGCAAGACGCAATATTCAACTCTGTGCTCCGTACATTCGCTTTTTATTTTTAATGACACAAATACTGCATTTTTAAAAGTCGAAAACTTTGAGGCAGAATATTTTGTACAACCATTTGGATGTCTGGTGAAATGTCGACAAGAGCAAATGCATCTTTAGTTCTCTCTATATTGCAGTGAATGAGGCAGAAAACAGGTTGAGTTTAGCCAAGGGAACTTATTAGCAGAGCCTCCCCGGTGGGTGAACTTCCAGGGAAAAGGGAAGAGAGGCTCTTTTTCTTCAGAGTTGGCTGTAATGCCATGAGCATCCTCTGCTGGTAAAGAAACACTTCAAACACCCAGCCCCTAATGAAACACACCAGAGAGGCACGATACTAATTAATACACAACCTGCATGAATAACCCATATGTGTATCCTCGGTGTTCAATCTTACAGTATAATCATATCTTATGTTGCTCAATAATCTAATGAACACATACATTAACTCAGAGGAACAGTGGGTTGAACTGTATTCAATATCATGATGTATGCAGACGACAGTGTGTAAAATATCTGTTTATTTTTATGCAGTTTTTTTTCACCACAAAATAATCTGTAGAGGCAGGGGAAATTAAGCTAGGCATTATTTATGAGCCTTTCCGTTTGGATCTGCTAACAGAGTAAATATAGAAAGCAGAGGAGACAACATTGCCATATCGCTGCATTCAGGTGAAAAACTTGTTACTGGAGGATTACTCTAAGGGCTACAGCTAATGCTAATTACTATTGACTTATCTGACAATTATTTTTTTTCCATTAAAAAATTGCTTGTTTTATTTTACGGTCCTCCAAAACCCAAAAGACATTCAGTGTACTATCAAATATGACAAAGAAAAGTATCAAATCCAGCAGCAGATATAATTTGCTCCAAACATGGCAAAAATAATTAACCGATGAAGCGACCCAAAACAGTCGAAATCAATCGAGAAGTCAACTAGCATTGTAGCTCTAGTTTCCTTCTATTAAAATATAGATGGAGCATAAAAATGTTAGCTTATTGATCGAAATAAAGCCCGACCAATAATTTATCAGCAATATTTACTGATCACAGATGTATCTCCAAATATGTCTGTTAATTAGTAACAAGAAATTGCAGAACAGAATTATTAGAATTGTATTTGAGTGACTTTAGAAACTCCATTATGTAGTTTGTCCACCAGGGCAATGGGAGATTATTTTCAAAAATGTAAAATGTCACCCACAACTTTAGGGGATCTTTATCAGAAATGTTTGCTTATAATTGACATATATTCATAAATAAATTTGTTAAGTATTGATATCACTAACAGCCACAATAATACAGTATTTGTTGGGTGAAATCTCCAAATGATAGCCAGACACTGGCAAACAATTGCGAAAATGATGGCGCAATGCCAGGAAATAAATGGTCTCTATTCCATTTAAAACACATCTTTTCTTCAGGGTCCAAAATTGCTCCTGAGCTCACAACACTTTCCTGAAAAGTTTGTCAAAACACTATTCCCACACCTGCTCTATTGCCAGAATTTATTTATTTTTTTTTAAGTGTTTTTAACAATCAATTTAGAAAGAATTGAAACAAACACTCTTGGTGTTTGGGAAGCAAATTAGCACTTATCTTTTTTTGTTCTTGTAAACCAAAACCAAGAACCACTTTGGAACTTGCAGCTGCTGCAACACATATCCTGCTTTGTTACCGAGATCTGTTGCAGCAAAGCTGCTTGAACCATAAAATAGATTGTTGGGCCTATGAAAAACCACCATGTGGGTACAATAATAACTCATTGTCCGCAGATACACGGGCTGTAGCGGTAATCTTCAGATCTCCTCAGTGAGGAAATATAGATATTTGTAAAAGCACTGAGGGGATTAGGCAGGGTTTTCTACCTCCTGCGGTACATGGCCCGAGTCCTGCTGGGAGCACCAGGAGCTCAGTGGAAGTCTGGTGAGGAAGGAGAGGATTTGACCTAGCTGCTGCATTATTTTGATATGACCCAAACAAAGCCATCAGCATGGGACCAGTGTAGGGGGTGAAGTCTGTGTCTGTCTCTTATCCCCCTCTTTATAATGAAGATGAATATAAAGACACAATTTACAAGTAAATCTCAGCTAAGATGCAATGCAGAATCAGAATTAAATTAAATTGACATGTGGAAAATAAACACATTATAAAGTGTTTTTATGCTCCAACTAATACATAACTGATAGTATCATTTATACTACACTTGATGACTGTACCTTATTTAAAAAGGCACATTAAGTGACAACATTATGTAAAAAATTGCAGTCTTCTGAACAGGCCCAAACCTATTAGTTCACACTGCTGATGTACACATACAGCTATTAACCCTCTCAGTATTTCTCCAGAGTTAATTCCTAATGAAAAATAAATTGAGTTGCTCCCTACACTTTCATAACATTTCCTCCTCAGAATAAATGGGCTCCTTTATGAGAAAAGACACACTGTTGTTAATGATTTTATAAGCAGGGAGCCCACCTGACATCCTGTTTTCTATTACTGTTCTTTATTCAATTTGCAGGGCACGCTGCAGGTGACCTAACCTATAAAAGGGCACTCCAAATTAAATTATCAGAGCTCCTTGAAATTTTATAAATTCAGAATCGGTCTCACAGAGGGATCTCATAGCAGAAACTAATGGCTTCACCTTTAGCTTTGCATAAATCAATCGCACCAAAGGTTAGAACACATCATGCCAGGATGTATCAATGCCGTTTTTAACATCATAACATGTAGTAATTTTGGATGTGTGAATGGCAGCTGTATGAGGTCATACATACCAAAGTTTGTGTTCTTGTATGCATGCACACAGATACGAACAGGATACCAAAAGTAAAATCCAGCCAACAGCAAGTATTTCAGGTCAATAAAAATACTAAATTATGTAATTTATTTCATAGCCTCGTATGGGAAATAGGCTTTGAGTTTTTATACATGTACACATCATTTGCTAAAATTAAGAATTTAAAAAAAGCAAGAAAATCTAAATATACAATAGAGCTGAAATTATGAATCAAGGGGAATTTGATAGGCAAAAATGTTGATGAATGATTCAATGTTCAAGTCATTAATTTGTAATATTGCTATAAATGCTTAAGTTGGGTTCTGGTTTTGGTATCTCACACCAAATATTTTCAGCTTTTTTTCTGTTTTTAACAATTGTAAATGCAATATGTTGGTATATGACTGCCTTTGTCCCGTAGTAAATACCAAGGATTAATAAATGAATCAAGAATATGTTCAACAGATTAATTGAAAATGAAAATAATTATTAGTTACAGCCATAATTATGTAAAAAAAAAAAATAGATAAAAGCTGCAAATAAAAGGGAATGTAAAAGCAGTTTCTTCATATTATTTTGTTGATAATGATCAATTTCCATGACTATTCAGCTATTATTTCTATTTAATTAGTTGAAAAACTTAGTATTAAAGCAATATTGAATATTTTGTGCAGTTGAAGTGACAGTGTAAAGCTTTGTCACCTCAATAGGGTCCCCTTTATCCTTGAAAGAGCACGAGCGCTTTCCAGTGTCACTTTGTTCCACTCTGTAACCTAACAAGAAGTTGGTGGCAGAAAAAAAAGCCCAATCAGTAACACTTGTTGCACCTGAGAACATGGAAATTTTAGACTTCTGTGTCTGAGAAAATGGGAAACATTGTCTTGTAAAGAAGTCGGGAATATGTATAGGATCATTCAACTGTGTTCAATCTGAGTCAGGACAAATTCCTTTATGAAGCAGTCGAGCGTGAAGGAAATTCATTTGTAAATTGCGCCCGATCTTTGGAGAAATTGCTCCCTTTTTAAATTCAAGTCCAGATGCAGAATTGACACAGAACAAAGTCTATTTCATGTATACAACTGCAAAGGGGTTTCATATGACTAAAGTATATCTGTCAATAGTGCAATGAGCACAAAACTTTTCATATTTGGAATATCCTTTTTCAGGATTTTACAGGCTGTCATCATATTGAATATGACTACTTTTGGAAACGTGCCACGACCAGTTGTATTAAAAAAAAAATGTTTTAAACGTAATATTTTAAAATACCATTCTTTCTGTTGCAAAAGTAAATGTTCTGTCTACATCAATTACCAATAAACAAACAGAGAAAAAGGAAGATGTGGATGGAGAGAGTACGATGGCCCCCAGAGTAACATAGTAAAAAATGGTGATGTGTATGTAGATCTGTTGGAAATATTATATTTACATTAATACCTTTTATGCATTAATGTGCATTTATCACCTTTTTTGCAATATCTTGTGCTGACGCTAATATTCTGTATGAAGCTATGTCCCATTTCCTGAACATAATTTATAACTTGACCTAATTCCACTGCCTCAAGCTTTATGTGTTTGACTATAGAATAACAACAACATAAAGTTTCTTATTTATATAACAGTGCTCAACACTAACCTTTAAAAGTCATTATCTTTTAGGTGCCAAAACAATCTTTAGTCATCCTGTATTTTGAGTGATTAATATACTATGCAGTTTAACGTCAGCTAAATTAAAATATGACATAACAAATATTGTACAGTAAGTATGACAGTGTGCTACCTTGAACTAGTGAACGAGAGGCGTTGCAGTAGAATTCTCTGTCCAGCTCAAAGCTGTCGGGATACTTGGCTTCCCAAGACTTCAGTAATTTCCGTTTTGTTTTTTCGTTCAGGTTCATGGTTCTTTGTCAGCTGAATCAATTTCCACAGTTATTTATGATGTTTAGTGGTTAGTAGAACTTTTCACCCCACAGTCAATCAGCTTAATTTGCTGGCCATGGTCTCTAAAATGCACCAAAGAACGTGCACCGTTGTCTGGTTCCACTTCCAAAACAGTAACATTTAAATACCACAAATGCAACAAATATTTAAAATATATTCATTTTGGGGTGCACATTTTACTTTTTCCTGTCCCTATTTTTATATGTTGTAAAAGCGGATGCCACTGATGGCAACTAAAAGCCAGGAATTGGTTGTGTTGCTATTATAAAACACTGGAATACATATCTGGTAAAACTATTAGTAATAGAGAGAATATAAAGTGTTTTTGACAGAGCACTATGTGCACTTATTAGAACTGGAAAATTTTTTGCAGAAAGACTCACGCTGATCCACATTACAGTCATTCCCTTCACTCAATAGCCTTGTTGTTCAGCAAGACATCATTTGGCATTTACACAACGTGTTATTGGTATATTTACCAGAGGACTAATATTCTGCAACATGACAGTGAAGGCTAAAAGTTGAAAAATTCAAAACTTGGAGAAATGCTCTCCGTATGCCTTTGCACTTACAAAGCCAACCGGTGTTATTCACTCTATACCGACTTGATTCTGACCCCTTCAAACTGAAGTTAGGCTGCTTCAGGGAACGTACGAAAGAAATGATGTTGAGCCACTTTCTTATTTATTTTTTTATATAAAAATGATCTGAAGTCCTCCTCTCAACTAAGCGAAATAAAACACTTTTCATTATGGACTTTGTGCTGGTCAGTTGCACAGTACACCTCATGTCCAAACTGCAGACCAAGACGACTGACCCCATTCCACTCCCTCATAGTCAGACACAGGAACTCTGATCTGGCAACCTATCCAATTACTTTTACAATTACACCAAGTGGTTTCAAGTGTGTTATTAAAACCTGTCAGATATTTCCAGGGACATCCACTTTGACTCTAAAAACAATTTAGCAAATAGAAGCTTCACCGGCCTTGAACGCTCCAGTCTAACAAATGGATACGTGTGGCCTTGAAAACCTTGCATCTCTTAAGCTTAACTCGGCTGAGGAATCACAGCTCGTATGCTCGCTGTTTGCCTGTCATTTTAGTCTGTAAATAGCATGCAGGCTTTTGGCCACTTGTGTATGAAAGGCTATTTGAGAAATCAGAGGATAAAAGTTTTGAGAGTCCAGCTGTTACTACTCAAAATCAACAACTGCATTCAACTTTAGGACTGCTGAATATTTCATTTATTATACTACTCTATCTAAGTGCTGCATAGAACTAAACCATCACGTCCTTGGTGGCAATACGTGGAAAAAGGCCAAACTTAAGAAACTTTTCCATCATTTTGAGTACAGTGAGATTTATCTGGACTACATTTACAGTGACATTTAAATCAAGCGTTCATTAAGGTCAAAAAATGGTAAAACTGAGAGTTAGAGACTCGAAGTATTTAGAAGTTATACAACAATGTGACCCTTTACCCTACAAACGATGGCAGGCTGAAGAGGGAAATGCTGTGAGCCGTTCTGTTCCTATTGTCTTGCTGTGAGAGGAAGCAGACCCTAAACGGACTCCTGACCACCAGGCAGCTGCTTGAACTGAGAGCCAAACCCCTCTCTTTATTTTTCCACTACAGCTCTTAATCTACAGGAACAATACAGCGAGTGGGTGGTGCAGACACACTTATTGCAAACGCCACTTTAGCATCACAAGTTCCTGTCGGCCTTCACATCTCCAGCAGTGACAGTAAAGCAGTAAAACTTGAGGTCAAACTGGAAGGTATTACTTAACTGGGTCAAGACCTATGAATCCGCCCACTCCACCGAGTGGACTGCTTCCCCTGGCATCATGACATTAAATTTTATCGGTTGAAAAGCAATCAATCCAATGAGCACCACAGGCAGGATTAGAGGCGTTTTTTAAGTTGTGCACCAGAACCAAGGAGGAGAAATGGCGACCACGGACATGATACAGATGCCGCTATTGATTTTGTCATGTCTTCTCAATATTGCAGGACCAGCGGTGAAATGTAGCCAAGCACATTTCCTAAAATACTGTACTGAAGCACAACTTTGAGGTGCTTGCACTTTACTTGAGTATTTCCACATATCAAGTCAAGTCAAGTCAAAGTTTATTTATAGAGCACATTTAAAAACAACCTCAGTTGACCAAAGTGTTGTACAGTTATGAACAACTTACTTATCCATCTCTTGTTTTGTCACCCCAGAAAACACATGAACCGTCTAGTAAACAAACAAAACATGCGCCATTGTTCGGCAAGGCAGTTATTTACATATGACCTGTCAGGCATCGGCTCCGTTAATTTAAGTTTACAAACAACAAACTAACAACGGCAGTTAAGCTAGCTTTCTAGGAGTGTGTTGTGAGTTTACTTACCAACCTCTAGATGGCGGTCCATTTCTGCTGTTAAGAAGTCCACGTCCAAGTCTTCCATCTCAATAAGCAAAACAGACGAGACAGCACCAAACCGAGGTAAATTTAACTGGGATTAATGAAAACTGTTGACGGTTAGAACTGACTGACTAGCGTAAAACCTGCTAACATAATAACATTGAGGGCGCGAGCTAAAAAAATCCATCCAAGCTAGCTAGCTTAGGCACTAACGAAAAAACAAATAAATACGATTTTTTCCAAACTCTTACCGATTACTGCTGTCTCTAAACTGGCCGCTAACCACTTAAGTTTCTACTTTAACAAATATAAGACGTTTTTTAAATTTTTAAAGGTACAACACCGGTAGCTAATGTGCCATGACAGCTTCCTTTATTATCTTCTATCAAAGGTCAAGTCACTGGGAAGACAGCTTGCTATTGGTCAGCTGTGCACTAATGTGGCGTCAAAGATAAAATAATAATAATAATAATAATAATAATAAAAGTAAAATACATTTTTTTAAAAACAATTCACGATCCGGAAAGTCCAATGAAATTCATGAAACTCCGCGAAATTTCTCGATTTAAAATGCTTATATATGTGACTAGGCAATGATCAAAGTATTGAGAGGCCTTACTTAAGTAAAAGTACTAATACCACACTGCAGAATTACTCAACTACAAGTAAAAGTCCTGCATTCAAGACTTGCTTATGTAAAATTACAATTAAATTATTGTATTTTTTCATGTTAAATCTTGACCTGAAAAGTAACTAAAGCTGTCACCTAAATCTAGTGGAGTAAAAAGTACAATATTTGCCCCTGAAATGTAGTGGAGTAGAAGTATAACATTGCATATGAAATACTGAAATACTCGAGTAAGTACAGTACTTGAGTAAATGTATTCCCCCACTGATAACACCCATTATTTAACTAGCACATTTGCTGTCATAAATAGCTTTAAATGTCTAGTCCTTACATAATCTACAATTTCGTGAAGGAAACATTATAATTGTGCATTTTTCTACCCTGATTAATCAAGCACTCTGTGGGTTCAATCTTTAGGCAGTAATAAGACATATTAACAATTTAAACCTGCCAATGGCTTTCATCTCACTTTTTCCCTTAATATTTTAAATTACATTTATTAAACATTCATCAGTCATTTTATGTATTTAAATTGTTTCCTTTGCTAGAATTACACTTTATGACGAATGTGAGACCAAATAAGGACATGGACTTTGGGTTCTTTTTCACCTTTCAGCATCAACAGATATGTGGTTTTTGTAAAAGATCACAGACTGCAAAGCTTTACTAAACAGATCTTTATTCACTTATATGATTTATAATAGGCATAGGTATTGTTCTGTTACAAAAATCAGCTTTTGTATGTGTTTAACAGAGAGCTTTTCATCTCCAGAAGTACAGTTCAAAACACATAAGCTGACAAAAATGCCTCTAAGGTTTCTTTTTCCTAGTCAGCCAAATAGCTTGTAAAAGACTCCTGAAATTGTGGTGATTTGTTGACTTTATAAGAGGATATTCTTGATCCTCTTATCTTCCCCTGACCAAACGCTGACAAACAAAAAATGACAAAATCTCATTTTCAACCAAAATTGAAGTTACTGCCTTTTACTCTTGTAATGCCTGTCAGGTGTTATTTCAGTTCTGGGATGGATATCTCCTCTGAATGAACTGCAGACTGTTTTGTTAGAGCAGCGCCATCTATACTTAAGTGTAATGTAAATGTTGTTCTCTACGCACACAGCAGCTGGCAGCTCTGAACCCGAGCAGAGAGCATACTTTGTCTCTTCAACCTTGTGCACTGAAATATTCAAGAGCTCCAAGTTTATGAGACAGTTGCTGCCATCTGTGCCCCAGCGTTCAGTCCTCCCCATCATGGCTGAACATAAGGCCAACATCAGAATAGATATGTGTGAGAAGTGTCAAAATAGATTCTCCAGTGTACTCTGTATTGCAAATCTCAATATCGCCTGAATAGCATAAACAACACTCTTCGTTTGCTCACTCACACACACGGAGACCCACGCAAAATTCTGCTGCTGCAGAGTCAAAATTTCCATATCCATGAGAGAGGGAAGAAAAAGAGGAAACATTTACACAAGACTGCCTCCACACAGTTGAAGAGATCTTTTCTCTTAGGTGTCTTTTTTACAATGTCATTGTAGAGCGAGCAAGCTCCTGTGAGCTTTACGAATTTCTCTCTAAATGAGAGATTTCCTGAGACAAAAAATGGAGGAGGAAGGGTGCAATCAGTCCAGGTTTGTTCTAGACAACATCACTTCCTTCCTTAGCATTAGGAGAGTGTCAGAGCGAGACATTCAGATGTGGTTTTCACCGAGCACTTTCCCAGGACAGTAATGCTGCGCAATTCTAATGGTGTCATTCAAAGCAGCTGCCTTTCTCAGCAATAAACTGAACGCCTTGCCTAAGCAATTCAAACCGCCTCCACAGATCGCAATACAGTCAACAAAGAACTTATCTTCCAAGTGAAACTATTCATCAATGAATGTGTTTGTGTGCCAAAAGTAGAAGGCAGTTTGAAAAGACCTCAGTTACACCTGAATGGCTACTTCTCTTTTCTGACTATTGTCAGTGTTTCACATTTGAATTCACCTATTTCCTAACTGCCACTGCCAGTTAAACTCTACCTTAAAAAACAATTCTGAGTATTGACATTCATGGGCGTGGTGGATTAGGAAAATTATAAATATCTGCAGCTGAAATGGATCGTTCTGAGGCTTTGAAGAAACCTGGCATATGCCATTAGGTAACCTAACACAACTTTGTTTTGTGTGGGTCAGTAGCTCACAAGCAAAGACTAAACACCACCCAGCCCTGATCGTTTCCCGCTCAGAGAATGGGGTCATTAGTCTTTGGCAGGTGTCAGAGAAACAAAAGTAAAATGTGTTGTTTTATCGCTTATCTTCAAAGGCACACTCAGTATATAACTGTAGCACAAAGGGCTGTGAAATGCTGTTTATACAGCCGTTTTGGTACTGTTCAGCCACTTCAGTCACACAGATTGTATTAGATACTGATAGACTTTTTAAGGCACTATGCATAGAAATGTGAACAATATCAAACTGCACAATGTTTCAACAGCTTTATAAGTGGCACATGGTATCTTAACCTGATATATTGAAAGGAAATCAGAAATAAAATGTGGTTATTGTTTAAACCGGACTTGCGTCCATGAAATATATTTTCTTTCACTTTCTTTTCTACGAGCAAAAGAAAGTTAAACTGGGTCAGCGCACGACATATTAACGCAGGAATTTTACATCAAATACTAAAGAATCTGCGTTACATTATTGAGCGTACAACTGAAATATAAAAGCTTGTGTTCCCAGTTTGTTCCAGCAGTAAAAGCCTGGAAGAGTTATAGATATTTCGGCCTCCGTCTGAAGATGGTCACTGGAAGACACCAGCACTGGAATGTGTGTGTGTGAATTTGTGTACAGTCCTGTGCGGAAGGGAGGGGGTCGTCCTTCCGTGATGTGAGTCGGTGTTGTTTTGGCCCCGTGTTTACACAGCCTACTGTACATGTTCAAGTGAGAACAATGGTGTGGAGGACTCCAAAATGGCAACATAGGTCACAGTGTCAACAACGCAGCTAAAAAGTGACAGAATGTTGCAGAAACTGCTTTTATGTTGAGTATAAGTGGAACCAAATGAGAAAGTGTGCTGGATGCTGGAGTGGTTTGGTGAAGCGACGAGGCTGCGTGTTTTTCAAAGCAGATAAAAGATCAAGACAGGAAGGGCCAGGTTTAAGGAAACAGGAAAACTGATGCAAGGAAACGGGCTACGTCACCAGCCAGCCCACCGCAGTCTGAACTAAAAGTAGAATCGAGACCAGCGCAAGTATGGAGTCTTTACACAAGTCACCAATGAAGCTTGTACTTTTGACAGGTACGTGAGCTTACCTATCCTCTAGCATGGCAGGTGTATTACAGGGAGGCAGTGGTGGATATGTCTGTATTTATGGGGTCTACTTTTAAGCTGGGATGGCTTTGTGGATTGTGATGGCGCCGCAGCTGAGTTTAATATAAGATTTGTCCATTTTAAAATGATGATTGGTGTTGTGATTTTTTACAACAGATTGTTTGTGTTTCTGTGTTTTAAACTTGTGTGGTTCAGTGGGTTAGTTCAGTAGATCCTGTGTGGTTTTGTGAGTCACAGGTTAACCAGAGAGATAAAAATGAAATTTTTACTGGAACCACACATGCTAAAAGAAGCAGCAGTGGCATCACAAAATGATTTGAACTCTTACTTTCATGGTATAAGTTAAACTTACTCACTCTCATGTTTACGCAGCATGGCTCTCCAGTGTGATGGACCCATGCAGCCTCTCTGACATTTGTGATTCTTGTCACCAACTTGCAACATGCAAGGCCCTGAACGGATCAAACGACGCCTGCTTCTGCAACCATGGATATACTGGAGATGGAACGACATTTTGCAACGGTGAATATAAACACACAAAGCCACTCATGTGTTACTGAGTATTTTTCAATGATGTAAGAGTACAACCTTGTGTGTAGCTGTCATGGAAACCTTGACTATTTTAAGCCTTTTGTCGTTTGTGGCTGCTAAACATAAGCAGACAGAAGCACGAGGCACACATTTGTACACATGTGGCTTAATTTAACATTTTATTTAGGGCATGGCGGTTGACTGTGCAGTGCAGAAAAATAAAGAGGATGGAAGCAGTTAAAAATATATCAGGCCCAAGATGCGTTAAAGCTTCTTAAGATGCTTGCTCATGACAGAACCCCATTCAGTTTTTATTTAAATTTAAAAGAGATACACAAACGGATAAAAACACAATCTGTGGACATTTGATCATCACAAGTTTGTATATTCCATTAAGTATTGCTTTTCTGCAACTGTTTGTATCCTATTATCTCAAAAAATATGAGTCACATAAAGTCACATATGCACCAGAATCTGGTTTCATTTCCTAGTCCACAAACCTAAAAGGGAATTAGTGATTTTAACACAGAATGAAACTTTATTTCTACCATCAAATGTTGCTTTTTATTCTTGCGATCAGAAGAGAGCAGAATGGCCATTTCAGAGCATAAAGGCATGTCTGTGAGTTTAAGTGTGAGTTTCAGCATGTTTGTGTGTTCCTGTCCAGTACACTATCTTTGAGACACAGTTTGTGTTCGTTGGAGCAGCTGTGGTGGTTTGGAACTTGCCATTTTTGTATACCCCAGCAGCTCGCTGGCAGCTCAACTCACTGAGACTTAATTACAGAGAAAACACTGCAATGTGAAAGGATATCTTGGCGCTACAGCTTTATTAGTAACATTTTTAATGGCCAGCGTTGCCTCTCAGTCAGCATTGTTACTCCTGTTATGTTTCGGGTTTGTTTAGAATTCCTGGAACTCTTTTTGTTTCCTGACCAATCTTGATCACAATCTCAGTACTGCTTACATATTTTCACGGGCCAAAAGTAAATCAAAATGTGAGTAGTGCAAACACTGTGGTGAAAGATTTTAAAACAAAAAGGCAGAATGAAGTAATGGAGTCCTTGTGTAGTTTTATTTGCTGTGTGAGTTTGTTAAATCTAAAATAATGGAATAAAGTGATTATTAGTCAAATGTCACAGATTGTGTCATGAGTTAGATGTTACGTTACTTTTTTATGCAGAAAGACTGAACTTCTATTGGAGGTTTAAAAGAACGTAAAATAATGTGATTCACAGAAATGTAAAGCTTACCCATTCATTTCTTTTTCAAGAAAAAAATAACAGAAGCACTCTCCTCTACTTAGAGATATAACAAAGGCATCAAAGTGAATCGTAAAACATGTGGATACAGTGTTTGTGCAGCAGTGACGGCTCAAGGGTCCCGTGTGTCGTGGAGGTATTTCCCCTTTGAATACAGTCACCTCTCTCATCAGAGCAGAGGATTTCCCTTCCCGGACAGCTTTTGTGCAAAAGGTACAGAGGAGAGGAAGAGCAAAGCGTCCATCATGGACCAGTGAAAACAACAGTGGAAAGTCTTACCAGGTCATTTCCAACAAACAGAGGGATCAGAGACGGGAGGTGCGTTTCAGCTGGAACAGCACATTCTGTGATGCGTGGGCCACAGACGCATCCGCAGCAAACTGCTTCCTCACCCTGAGCAACAAAACAGACACATTTTAATTCATTTACAGTTTAGATGTATTGTATTTAAGTACCAATTTGCACCAATTTGTACTTCCTTTTTTTTAAAACTAAAGTTACTCTTTAGATTTAGATTACTAATACAGAATCTAAGAAAATCATGATGTATTATTATAAATTAAGCAGTGTATAAATTAATTAAAATTAGCTCCATTCTATAAGCTGCAACAGTAATGCTTACACATAAATGCAACAGTAATTGTAATCCATTAAATAAATATAATATGAAATGGGCATTCTACATAAGTACTTTTGGTATTTTTATGCTTGAGCTTTTACTTTTACTTCTGCGAACAACTGCTCAACAATCACACATATAAATAATAGAAAATGGATAGAATTTAGTGGAGACAGACCAGAATTGATCTTAAATAAGTTTAAATCTGCTGCAACTGTTGTTGAATGTAGTTAGTTTTCCCAACATTGGATTATAGTAAGAAACGTACTTTATTATTTGAGAAATAAGCCTCATACATTCATGCTATCACAGCTTTCATTTCTCGCTCTGGTTTCTGTTTTTTGGAAAACAGATGTTAATGGTAAGAAATGCGGCCACTGCATATTCTCAACACACCATGCTTATTTTGATGTTTTATCATGTTTTTTTTTTGTTTTTTTTTGTCTTTTGTTCTCTTTTACTAAGCAGAGATAATTTAGTGCACTATTTTGAATTAAACATGTCGGATCAACATCGATTTGTGCAAGAGCTCTCTGATAGTCCAGCCATTTTGCATAATTTTCAGCAAAGAATTTTTTTCTTCATCAACTTCAGACTGAAACGCAAGTCAGCCACAAGAGTTGCAGCTGTTTGAGTAAGGAAAGATGTACTTTGGATACACTTGCACTGAATATTATCAGTTCAATCTTATTTAATATAACAGCTGAGAAGACTACAGATGCACACGAAAAACGGCTTCCCAAAATACTTAGAGCCCAATTGCACCATTGTGGTTCCATAATGATCTCATATCACTTCTGCTTTTCTGTGCTGGAAAACAGTTCAATGTTAAAGAATATATTGGGGGGAAATGATACCAACAGTAATCTCCCCTGCCACACAACACAGCAGGGACATCAACTAAATAACAGCTTTAATTATTTAATTCTTCTTCTTCTGGGGCCAAAACTATTTTAAATGTAAATAATAGATTTGGTGAATTATACAGTTTTTTAACGCTGTTAAAATAGCCGTTATTGTAGGAAAGAATTAAGAAACATTAATACAACAGTAGTGTATATTTGTAACAAAAATGAGGAGTGCATCTAAGTGATCTTGAACTGTTGTTTGTAGTCATTAGCCTGCTGGTCAGGTGGTAATTGCACTGTCTGGGCAAATCACAGTAACATAAAAGCAGCCAGCTAAATCTGCAGAGATGTGTTTTATTTTCTTTGCTCATCTAATTTGTTTTTTTTAAGAGGCCAAAGGTTTTTAAGCCTATCAGATTGTTTTTTTTTTTATCTTATTTTCTCATTTTAGCAACCAACCCAGTTTACTTTCTCCCCTGGTCTTTTTTACTACAGATGATAACGAGTGCCAGAATGTGACGGATATCTGCGGGGACAGGGGGAACTGCACCAACACAGCGGGCAGCTACTACTGTACATGTGTCTCTGGATACACATCGACAGGACTGGCCGAGTTCCAGCCCAACGATGGCACTGAATGCATCGGTAATGTCTGATTCACTCGCTCAGCACTATAAATGTACAGAAATTACATTTGGTCACGTACTGCTCTGGCAGAGGACCTCACATACTGCTAGGCCAGATACTATGTAGTATATGTTTGAGAGCAGTTAGCACACAGCTGTGAGGGCGGCAGGGCTGTGTGTATGTGCGAACTGTTTTCTCTTTCACTGTAGTGAGGAGGATAAACATGTTGGAGGTGATTTTTTTCCCCTCGGCCTTTCACTTCCTTCCCATCTGCTATTCTGAGTAACCACCCGAGATCTTTTTGCTCAATTTGCAATAGAAGAACAACACCTCTACCTCATGTTGCATGAAGTATTCCTGCAGATATCCAGCCGGATGGCACACATCATTGAATATACACTGCAGAAGCATGGAGCTGATTTCGGAAGCTGATTTATGAATATTCAAATGTGAAACATACATGCATGCAAGAAAAGCATTTTTTTCTTCTTCTGCAGAATCAATTATACAGTGTATTAAATTAAATGAGTGGGAATATGTATGCCACATTCTTTATTTGTATAAAATCATTGACTTCAATTCCAGCATTATTTTCACTCATTTTGAAGTAGAAATACTGTCGAGACGTAAATATGTGTCTGTTAACGTTTATATTTATTATAATAGCTTATATCAGTAGTGGAAGTACATTTACTCAAGTACTGCACTTACGTACAATTTTCAGGTACTTATACTTTACTTGAGTATTGCCATTTTATGTAACTTTCTACTTCTACTCCACTACATAAAGCTGACTGCTTTAGTTACTTTTCAGGTCAAGATTTAATTAAAAAAAACAAAAAACATGATCAATTCTAAATAATTTAATTGAACCTTATGATTGAAAATGCTGTTAACATAAATGCATCAATAATAATAATACAATATTATATTTAGAGTGTTTAAAACAATCTGAGTTGGGCCATTCTGTATAAAAAGTACTTTTACTTTTGATGCTTTAAGTACATTTTGATCCTGATACTTTTGCACTTTTACTTGCAGTGGAGTACTTTTACAGTGTGGTGTTTTACTTAAGTAAAGAATCTGATAACTTTTTCCATCAGTGGTTTATATTATGTTGAGAGTGTGGCTTTAATCATGTTGTGTTTGTCCTCTTTTGGAGCTGAACTCTTCATTTGCACCTTTCAGATATTGATGAATGCAAGTCAGGAGCGGTGTGTGGACCAAACTCACACTGCCATAATACGAATGGATCTTTCTATTGCACCTGTCAGCGTGATTACATCCCAACTTCAGGCACTAAGCACTTTCATCCAGAGAGAGGTGTAAGATGTAAAGGTCGGTATGAGGATGGAAAGGCTCACATGCACACACACACACACACACACACACGCACA